>JAJIBD010032171.1:0-22771 GCA_021461705.1 Cryptotis parvus
TTTTAGAGAGTTAAAAAAAAATAAAATCCACGCTTGAGCTCTGTAGCCATTGGATGGCGCATTGGACTTCCAAAAATAAAATCCATATTGAATAGTACCTCTGAACTACTCTAGTATACAAAATAAAATATAAATCACCTTATTTTTGACATATAATTAAACTCTACCGCGGTGCAATTTGGCATGACCATCAGTCATCTGCAAAGCGCAACGTTTTATTCTAGTGCAGCCTGAGATTCTTCGCTATCCTTGTTGCTAACATTCGCGAATTTTCTGAATTTGTAAAACACATGGACCTTCAAGCTGTAAAAACACAAAAAGAATAAATGTCACTTTTTTCCCAGACATAGCTGTGTTTTACTTACAGTATTCCTCTTCCTCACTGAATCATCAAACTTCATGATTTATAAACAGACTCATTAAACAAGACAGAATTGAAATTATATTCCACACATCAAGAGAATTTTAATACTTAAAGACAACTTCAAAACAGTCTCCTGAACGTTCTTCTGTTTAGTAGTTTCTGGTTTCATTTTTTAGAAAGTAAGAAAGCTCTAGGGAAAAAATATTGTGTAGGAAGAGGAAAAAAAACATAATATATTTTTGAACTAAACGGTCTTATGTATTTTTGATCATATGGGTTTGAAATGCTTCCTATGCATCATCCTTCTTCCAAGTACACTTTAGGATATTCAAAATTAAAGAATTTGGCAATTAAAAGCCAAACAAAACATCAATTTTCATTGGTGAAAAGGTACTATTCAAAATCACCGGGTTAGGGGTTACACCCTCTTCTGGCACAAATGAAGACTACAGTAATCAAAACTTCAACTACATAAAGTTCCAGAAATATAGGCAACACTTGAGTTTTCACATTTCTTTTAATGAATTTAAATGTAATGCTACTATTTTATATGACATGAGATTACAGAAACAAATGCCTCTTACACATTACATTCAATCAAAAACAAAAAATCAAACTGAATGCATTAAAAGTCTTGTGTATAAAATGTTATAAGAAATTACACATAAGATATTTACATGCCTAAATTTAGTAAGTAGTACGTTTTTACTTTATATTAAAAAATACCTTTAAGTCATTTTGGTACCCTTAAAGAAAAAAACAGCTACACTTTTCCTACTGTCTTTCAAGTAAAAAATTTTGTGTTTATTAGTTTATATTCCAACAGAGTAAAGTAAAAGTATTGAAAAACACAATTTCTTGAAAAATATATTAATTGTTACTACTTATTTACTAATATTTTTGCTGGCGAATGATTGTGTTATAAACTAAGCGTACAGAACATAAGTGAAAAAAACTAAAATATCAATTTCATTTATAGAAAAAATTCCAGTTTGAAACAGGTTCACAATCTTTCTAATAGTTAATATGAATTTTTAATTTTGCTTAGACAAGTGAGAAGTGACTAGATCATGACCAAGTGTTTTATTACAATGTTCATTAGTTTTTTATGCTATAATGCTCACCATTTCTTTGTTGTCCTACTTTCAATTCTTTTTGTCTGAACATCAATATCTACAGCATTTGTGTTCCTATGCTATTCGATCAATGACTTGACTATTTACTAATATTTTGCTGGCGAATGATTTACTAATTAATTTAATGGAATGGAATAAACATTAAATGGTTACAATAGGTTACATTTCAAGTGTTCTGTATCTGATAATACAGATAAAATTTCTACAGCACTGCAAGAAAATCCTACTGAAGAGCCAGTGATGATCTAGACTAAAATAGAATTATGCATCCTGGAACTTTATATTCGCGGTTTAGAGAGGGATCTGGGATGCGATCACGCTGGAGTAGGATGGTCCTGAAACTCAATGATGAGTATATGATAAAGCCCCTCCATTCAAAATAAAGGCAAAGGAAACAAAATTGGAGAGCTACTCCGAAGGTAAGGTGTTGCCTTGCACCGCATTTATTAGGGTTCATCCCCAGCACTGCACATAGTTCCACTGAAGTGACTCCTGAGCACAGAACCAGAGTAAGCCCTGGGCACACAGCTGGATTGAGCCCAAAATCAAAGAGGTAGTGAGGAAGAGCATAGATGCCGGGATGGCAGGTTAGACAGGAAAATAAGACACAGGTGAAATTATGATCTACATGCAATCAAACAGCTGGCTTGGGGAGTTTACCTGGTGCGACCTGATATTGGAGGAGGGCATGCGGAAAAAGTAGGCCTTGCTTTGATTCATTGGTGAGAACACAGAAAATGCTTGTTTTACAGTTTAGGTTCCGTGATTTACAGGACATTTAATTATGGTTTCCTGTGCACATAATTTCCACCACCACACCATCACCCAGTGTACCCATCTACCTCAACAAAGAGAACCCAAAAAATAGTTGTGGTGACGTGTGTAAAATAAGAGGAGAGATGCAGAGACAGAGGACAGAGGAGAGAGAGGAAACAGGGCTATCTGCTGTTGAGGCAGCCTGGGGGTGGAGCGGAGGGTGGGGAGTACATTGGTGGTGGAAATGGGGCACTGGAGGAGAGAGTGGGTGCTGGAATACTGTACTACCAAGAACCAATTATGAACAACTTTGTAATTGTATGTTCGCGGTGGTATAATAAAAAAATTTTAAAAAGAAGCATTCTATTGGAAAGGAATAAACAGACTTAAACTCAAAAACTAGTTGTAGTGGCTTCAGTACACATTTCAGGTGTTCTGCAGTACACTGTTGCCCAGAGCCTCTGCGCCTGTACAGATCACCTCCTGCAGGGCACTGTAGATAAGGAGCAGTAAGCAGTTTGAATGTAGCGTATATCTTACTATGTATTCTAAGTTAGCTGGTATCCAATATTTTCTCTCATGCTACAACAAATCGTAGGGAACTATATAAATCTTACCAGTATATTTACTTGGCTCTGTTGGATCTCTAAACAATCAGACTAGAGAAAGAAAAATGCTGTTTGCCTCAAACAAGCAAGCATGGTTCTCTATGTCTAAATGTTAATATAAAACAACTATGGAAATAAAGATAGAGAATCTTGTGAAGGCTTGAGAAATACATACCTGGCTGTAAAATATCCATTGGTACAGATACATGCCCAGACTTCCTTTTCCCCACACTACCCTTCAGGGGAACTTCCAAGGCAGACTGTGACTGAGGCAATATTAACATTTTAAAGGAGCTAGCTAGGTGAGGTCCTTGGAGAAGTTACCTGAGGGATTGACCCTGGCACTCAGCTTTATTGATGTGGACAGTGTGGCATGGAAAGTTAATAAAGCTGTAACCTCTTGATTTGTTCAAACAGGCACCAGTAACGTCATTATTGTTACTGTTTTTGGTATCAAATACACAGGTAGCTTGCCAGGCTCTGCCATGGCTAAAACAGGTAAGCAAAGTATACTATCAATTTTAAAGTTTAAAAAACAAAACAATATATTGTTTAGGAATAATTATACATATAACTGGGATTTTTTTTTTTATTTTGGGGTCTACACGCCAGATGTTAGGCTAATTGGTTCCGTGTCAGGATCACTCCTGCAGGGTTCGGAGATACACAGAGTGCTGGGATAAACCAAAATTGGTCAACATGCAAGGCAAGCACCTTACTGAACTCAGCTCAGAAGTATTTCTTAAGGCAAGAAAACTAAACTCAACTCACAACAATCACTTTAACATACGTGTCTATGAAGGGAAGAAATAGGGACATGAACAGGCGAATGATACTTTAATGTTCTAATTCTTACCTTAAGCTGTTTTCATAGGTGCTTTTACTTCATTAGTTTAGTTCTAATATAGATATGTGTGTATATATCAATTGCTACATTAACATAGTTCCAAATAATTGACATAATATTTTTTAAAATTAAGTTCACTAAAATGCAAAGAAGAAAATTAAAGAGTTAATCTGCAACCTGTAAGGCAAGAAAAACACTGATAATCCAACCTCCAGAGCTCACTTGATTACTGTTATAAGTCGTTGACACAGCTCAGGATGGAGAAAGCCGCTTACCCAGCATTTTCCAGTTTCCATGGACAATTTTCAGTTACTAATCGAGATGTCACTGAACACTAAACTGGGAAGAAATGCTATCAGTGTTCATAAGCTGAAACAAGTTGGATCCAGAATACTGCAAGCATTTGGCATTCCACCTTCTGCTGTCTATCTCGCTGGCTTGGACACTTGCTCCAGTACCGCCGCAAAATTATTTCAAAGTATGCTCTTCCTGTAGCTTTTACAGAAAAGGATTCAGCGCACTGCCTTTGCTAGACTGTTCCCAGCACAGGCGACACGTCCTGCCAGGCTCATACGCACTGTGCAGTGCGAAAAGAGATGGGGAGGAAACATCGGGCATTTGTTCACTACCAAGACAGCTAAAAGGGGAACTCCCGGAAATATAGGAAAAGAATTTGGGCTCCAGGAACCATATGCTTATGCTACACTATCTGTACATATCTTGTATTTTAAAAAAAAAAAAAAAATAGAATATGATATGTATCTATCAAAGACATGCCCTCTTGCCAAAGTTTTAACTGTGTCCCCGTTTAGGGATAGGGATATGCCCACTATTCTCTCATTGAAAACATAAAAAAGTATGCACACACACACACACACACACACACACACACACACCCCACACTAACAAGAAAAAAGTATTCTCCCCACCTCACCAACACGACTGCTGCTTCTTCCGTACTTCTACAGCATTATTTCACTAGATTGACAATGTTGGTATTGGATCTCTTCATATGCTGTATTCTAAGAAGCAGAGACTGTCGGCTTCGTTCTGTATCCTTGGAGTTTTGCACATAAAGATGTTAAAGTTGTTTAAAAATAGTCTGATAAAGTATTCCCTGAGTCTTTAAACTACAGTTTACTTAGCATTTACTAGCCTTTACAGAAAACACAACAGGATATTTACCTAAGTTAGTTAACTTGCCTCCAGAACTATATGTTAATTTCTTAAGTATGTTAATATCATTTGTATATCTTAAAATGAGAATTGAAAGCAGAGGATGAAATATTTGACTGGAGGCTTCAGGGTTACTAAGAGTTAGAATTAAATATCAAATTTCTCTGTCTCTTTTCCTAGTTACATATTCTAACACTGCGACAAAATTTACTATATAATAAAGCTGATGTAGGTTGATGGGGTAAGAGAAATGTTAATTTTAATTTGTTTCAAAAGAGGTCAATTCAGAAGAGAAAAAAAATGGTATTTGAGATAAACAGCTCCCAGTTTGCCTAACAGCTGAGTGAGGAACATTCCATTCACATAGTATTAATTTAAAGTGCTGTACCAGTAAGTCTTTGATTTTAGAAGGTAAAGTTCTGTCATCTCTAAATTAAAAGGCAGAGTAGTAATAATCTGTATTTTCAGTCCTGTTCTACAGGTTTTATAGAAAATACAGATGAATTATTTTATAAGGGCCCAGTGTAGAATGGTTATTTGTAAGGAAACAACGAGTTTTTTTTGAAAAAACCAGAGATCTTCCTAGATAAATAAGTGACTTAAACTAAAAATATATAAAAGGAAAGAATAATATAAAGTAAGATAAAGGCAAGTCAAATCTACTAGGACTACCAAAAAAGTATTAGGGAAACAGGGAAACAGTCCCTAAAAAAATTAGGGAAAACAGTTCTATTTTGAACTCAGATAATTATTTTCTTTTGAGCTGCCCCCAAGCAGTTTTTCTGGGGTACAGGAAATCATTCTTTGGAAATTTATAATAACTAAACCATAAATGCTGATACACATGATAACCTCTAAATGTATGTATTGCGATCCACAATGTGTGAGAAAGGAAGCAAGGAGAGAGAGAGAAAGAGAGAGGGAGAGAGGGAGAAAGAGAGAAAGAGGGGTAAGAGTGGCAGGGGCTAGGGGTGGGAGGGAAGTGGGGACATTGGTGGTGGGAAATGGGCACGGGGTGAAGGGATGGGTGCTGGAACACTGCATGACGAAACTCAAACATGAACATCTTTAATTGTATGTATCACGATGGTATAATAAAATATTAAAAATAATAATATTAACAGAACAGAACACATTTTTCTTATTCAATCAGAGTAATCTAGCAAATGAAAAACAAGAAAACACTGTGTGTTGGGATGGAGTCAGGGTCGGCCCTTCACCCCTCCATTTTTTGTCGAGCCTGGTGGCCCTGCCCAAGAACTTCCCTGGGGCCACCACTCATAGCATGCAGTCTCAAATGTGCCTGGGAACCTGGAACCGCGCTTTCCCCAGACTCAGCTGACCATGGGGCTCCCAGGGAGACAGATGGGTTTTGGGAGGGTTGATCACCTCTGGAGTCCCCAAAGCAGCCAGATGAGACTGCGTCCACCACACTACCAACACCTTCGCTGTCCGGACGCTGGGATACTATGTCATGACCAGGTTAACAGAGCAAAACCAGTTTGAGCGGCCGCAGTCCATCAAAGTAGTGGGAAACAGTTATGTCCTTACAATGCACTGCATTCGATGTGCAGGAAAATTTGTGGGAGGGAGAGATAGAGAGGAGAGAAAAGACATACCGGAACCCACCAGTAGTTGAAGTGTGGGAGGGGGAAGGGAGGTGGGGACATTGGTGATAGAAGATGGGTTTGGGTGGAGGGATGGGTGTTGGAACACTGTAGAACCAAAACTCTACATGAGCATCTTGCAATTGTATGTCTAAAAGTGGTGTAATAAAATTTGGGAAAATAAAAAAAAAAAAAACACTGTGTGTTGGGGAAGGAAAACAGGGGACATTGGTGGTAGAAAATGGGCACTGGTGGAGGGATGGGTACTGGAACACTATGTGACTGAAACCAATCATGAACAGCTTTATAATTATCTATGTCACAGTGATAAGAAAAATTTTGGAAGGAAGGAAGGGGAAGGAAGGAAGGAAGGAAGGAAGGAAGGAAGGAAGGAAGGAAGGAAGGAAGGGAAGGAAGGAAGGAAGGAAGGAAGGAAGGAAGGAAGGAAGGAAGGAAGGTAAAGGAAGGAAGGAAGGAAGGAAGGAAGAAGGAAGGAAGGAGAAAGGAAGGAAGGGAAGGAAGGAAGGAATAGAACTTGTGTGACTCCAATCTAAAGTAAACTTTCTTGGAACTGAGAGATAATACAGACGTTAAGGCACTTGCATTTTTATGAGAGACTCCTGGTTTAATTTCCAGCATCCATAGGATCCCCAAATCACTACCAGGAGTGATCCCTGAGAGCAGAGTCAGGAATATCTGAGAAACAGTATGTAACCCAAAAAACTAAAAAAGAAAGAAAGAAGTCACAATTCGCCTACGTGTAATTTGTCTATTTCCATATCTTTTGCTATCATCTTTAATTTTTTTGCTCTTTGGAAGCAAAAACAAACACAAAGATTAGGGCAAATTATTTCTCAATTATCAGGGAGACTTTCTCTAAGCTCAATAATTGTTTTCTGATTATCGAGGAGTATTTTATAATATTGTTTCTGAAACTGTTTTAAATTCCACAGAAGTCCTATTAATAATCACAATAAGCACTGTTCAATATAAGCACAGTAAAATAGGGTTTCATTAATCTTTTTTTTTGAAACGAAGGGACACATTATTCAAATAATTCACTAAAAGAAGCATTAACAAATTATAATATTTTGAATACAATAAAGTTACAGATATGACACACAATGCAATTTACTTGAAATAAAAACTTTCAAAATTATTTTTCATCTATACTGTCAAGGTGAGAGAATATTTTGAATTTTAGTGCAGTGAAGCCATCTTGTGGCTAGAGTTGGTATTGCCAAGGTTTTCAAAGGTCACACATGCTGGAAAACATTAGGTTCAACATTTAAAACAGTATGTTCAATCTGTCAGTCCTACCATTTACATGGGAAAAATAACAGAACTAAAAGCCTTTCGTGCTTCATTTCCATAAATATTAGTAAATACCTTAAATAGTTGGATCAGTAAAGCAATTTTACATTAGCCAATAAATTTAAAAAATAAATATTTGTTTAAATATGGCCAGACCTGCCTCAATTTAACTTTTATACCTTTGCTCTATAACTAATGGTATGAAAATAACTACAACAAAAAAATTAACTAACCACTGAAACTTTGTAACTTAGCTGCTATCACTGAAACTTTGTCAAACTATCATGTTAACAGGTGGGGATGGGTGGGAGCTTAGGGGTGGGAAGGGAAGGGGCAGATGGGAAGGAAGGAAGTTGAACTGGTAGTGGGAGTGATGTTGAAATATTACTTGCCTAAAAACAATATCAATAACTTTGCAGTTAACAGTTCTTTAGTTAAAAATAAATAAATAATTTAAGTTAGAAGAATATGGGAAACCATTGCAAAGCTTCATAGGAAGTATGACTATATTTTTTGTAGTGCTATTCCCCATGATAATGATTTTTTAACTCACACGCCAGCATGTTTGAGAACCCTGTAGTAGCTGAGAAATGCAAAGTCTGTCCTGAAAAACTCAGGAAAAAATGTAAAATATGGCTTCCCGGTATACATCCTTGCACTCCCACAATCCTTATGGCCTTAAAACTGAGCATAAATTGCCTATGGAAAAACCTAGTTGAGTTTTCAAAGTTGGAGAGAATTGATGCCTTCCCACTCTCACTTTTTTAAATTTGCATCAAAATTTTAAGCAATCTTATGAGAATTACAAGAACTGCAAAATGATGTGAAGAAAATGGGAGAGAAGGGGGGAAAAGAACACGAGCAAAACCACGTTAGTAGCACTTGAACTTTGTCATCCTACTTTCCTGTAAGACGGTCAGTGATAACCAACAGCAGTTAGTCTTTTGCTCTTTTTAAGTATTTTATTATACCACCGTGAGATATACAATTACAAAGATGTTCATATTTGGGTTTGGTCATACAGTGTTCCAGCGCCCATCCCTCCACCAGTGCCCATCTCCTACCACCAACGTCCCGGTTCCCTCCCCTTCCCCCAGCCCGCCTCCATAGCAGGTTCTTTATTTCTTTCCCTTTCTCTCTCTCTTTCTCTTTTCCTTCCCTTCAGACTATGGATTACAGAATATACATTAAAGAGTTGTCATGTGTATCTTTTTGCCTGATTTAATGCTCCAGTTCTAGGTTGGCATTAGTACTTTCGACAATTGTTAGCACACTGTTCCATTTTCTGTCTTACCTAGCCTCTGACTCCCACACGTTATAATTTCCACCTTTGACAAGACCTCCTGATACATGTTTCACTTGACCTTGGATATTGGTATCATAATATGTACATATGTATTTATGTCATGCAAATAAATGCAGTCATTCTTTTGTTCTTATTCCCAGGTAGAGTGTACTGAGACTCAGATCTGAATGAATAAGCTTCCAAGAAGGCTGAAGACACATGGCTAACTTCCTTTTAAAAAGGATCACATACAAGTCAAGTCAGCTCCCAAAAAAACCACTTCCTTTCTCCTGCAACACTTGACTACATCCTTCTTAAATACTGAATCCTCACCTTACCCTTAAACTCCAATCCTCACCTTACCCTTAAACTTTCTCTCCTAGGTATCACAGGCAGGCTTGCAACTTAGTAGACACAATCAGAGAGAGATTCTGTGGTCTTTTTTGATTCTACTACACTGACATCCCTATCTTAAGTAATAAGAGTGCTCTATGGGTTCGGGACTGTGTCAGGCCAGTTCATAAGATACCCATTTATCTTACTACATTTGTTACTGAATTCTCTTGCAAATCTCTCTGTAACAAGATCCCCAATTCCAAAACAAAACTACACAATTTTTTTTTCTTCATGCCTCAGGTATGGCAATCACAGCATTTTGTTCAGCCAAGAGCCAGATACATGCTTTGCATTCTTATAAGATTCCTTGGTCTATCAAGAAAGGTTTGAAATAAGCTTAACTTTAGGGCAAAAGGAACTTGGATGATGATAGAGCTAATCAAAACTTTGTACATTTTTAGGTTTCTGACACTCAGTTGAAGAAACAAGCATATTTGTAAATTTAGCCAACACACACAATTAACCTGACAGCTTTTTTTTTTTTTTTGCCTCCAAGGCATCACCTCACGGTTTTTAAGGAGTGAGATTATCACTACTTGGAAGGCCACCTGAAGTGCGTTTCTGCGATGTACACCATACAGCCTAAACCACAATCCCTCTGAAAACAGCTGATGTGCGTCCTCTGGGGCCCTGTGTCTCTCCGCCTTGAGGCTCACACAGTTGCCACAGGAATAGCTCATATGCCCAATATTTGTTATGTGCATTATATTTTGTATATCACACACATTAATTCTTCCATGTGAGAAGGAAATCTGTTAGGTAAGAAAACGTAAGGCCAGAGTGATAGTACGCGCAGGCAGGGTGCTTGCTGGCCTTACATGTGACCAACCCAGATTCAATCCCCAGCATCCCATATGGGTTCCCCCAGTCCACAGGGGTGATCCCAGAATGCGGCCCCAGGAGTAACTCTTGAGCACCGCCCAAAACAAAGACAAATTTTCTGAAAGAAAATGAAAATCTAACAAGATTTAGTAACTTGCCAGATGTCAAAAAACTAGAAAACTCAGGATTTAAATGTAGCCCAATGGCTCTAGAAATCCATACCTTATAATCCCGTAATTTTATCCCCCCCCCCCCCCCCCTTCATATCCCACTTAAAACATCTCATGACCATGCCTCTGTTTCCTGGGCAGCTAGTTTAGCTCATATTTTGAGTTTTCTGCAAAAAAAATATTTTTTCATCAATTTTTCACATCAAGTCCTAGATTTAAAGATCTCAGGTTTTTAATAATGTTTCAACAGCACTTCTTTTTTTTTTATGCGTTTGGGACCACACAGCAGCGCTCAGGGACTACTGGATCGGGTGCTCATCAGGGAACTTTTGGTGCCAGGCATCAAACCAGGAGCCATCTGCAAGCATCACATGTGCTCCAGTCTTTGAGCTAGCTCTCTAACCCCACAGGAAGTCATGAAGGTAACCGAGTAACATTTTTGAAGCAATAGTGCTTAGATAAGGCATAAGGAACAGAGAAAAGTGTTATCAGCACCATTCTCTGAAAAATAGCAGAGCTAGGACTTCAAAATCCTTTAAAAAAAATCTCTGAATAAGAAAATGGGGAGAGAAAAATGTGCAATCTAGAAATCTTCAAAAGTTCTTCAACTAACCAGAATGAGGGAAGTACAGACACTGCTTTTGGCGTTAGCTGCCTTTTCTAGAGAACTGATGAATGCAACAAGCCTGTGGTCTCTATATTGGCACCTCAGCTGGGCTTCCCATAACCTAGCCATTGTCTGCGCAATCTCCCCAGACCAAAAAATTAAAATTCCATGGAAATGTATTCAAAACATAAATGATCAGTTCTATTCCAGTTCAATGCATGGATTAAGAAATCAGAGCACATTGGTGTTCAAAGAATTCTGAGAACTATTATGATAATGAAAAAGTGTGGAAATGTACAAAGGACTCAGAACAATGAAGATGAATGAAAGGCTTGAGGATGAGAATAAGCAAAGGAACCAAGATAGATGGTGTGAGCAAAAAAGAAACTTGAGGCAATGACATTTACAAGTCTTCAAGTATATGAAGAATTATTCGCAAAGGAAGGTAAACAGATGCTCTCCGTTTCCCCTGAGAGTAGATAAAGAAGACATTACAGACTAAGTTGCAAGGCAAGAAATTCAGGTTAAAATATAATTAAAGTTTGCTGATACAGAGTCTTGTTAAACATGCAAATGAATTGCTCTGTAATTTGTAGAACCTTTTAGCTGAGTATCTGTCTAAAAAACTAGATTAAAAATTCTTATAGCTTTCCCTAGCTAAAGGATTACCATTCATTGTATGCATAAAATAACTACAACTTAGAAAATATTTAGAAAATATAAAAATAACATTATAGGTATTTTAAAAGTATTTAGCATTTTTAAATCCGTACCATATAAAAACTCTTTTAATTGTTAAGTACTAAAATAAGAATAGTCTGATACAAACATTGAAAACATTTCTTTAAGGAAATGACTGTGATGCTCCTTAACAGTTTAAAAATGATCAATAAATCATATGAAATTATTGCTAGCATATTTAATATGCTTCTCAGATAAAGAGAATAAGATGAACATAAATGTGTGGAATACAGAAGATTGATTAGCATCTGAAATCATTAGATTTATTAGATTTTAAAAAGGACACTAAAATGTTTTTAAGAGACCACCAGATATGAAGCTAAGTAGTGGAGCTTGTTTCATATGTATCAGGCGCTTGGTTTGATAACTGGTATAATACCTTGCCCCCCCACCATAAAAAAAAAATCTTATCATGAATCTTATCCTGAATTAACCAGATGCCATTGGGCTACATTGGCACGTGATAGGGTCCAATGGAAATGTTACTGGCGCCCGCTCGAGCAAATCGATGAATAACGGGATTCAAGTGATCAAGCGATCAAGTGATCAAGAATACATATATGTGTGGACATTCCTCCAAAGACTAGAAATTGAACTCCCATTTGACCCAGCCATACCACTCCTGGGAATCTACTCTGGGAAACCAAAAATACGCCAGCGGAAACACCATCCCCTACTTTTATGTTCCATAGCAGCATTATTCACAACAGCCAGAATCTGGAAGCAACCAGAGTGCCCAAAAATCGATGACTGGATAAAGAAGCTTTTGGTACATCTACACAATGGAATACTATGCAGCTATTAGGAAAAATGAAGTTATAAAATTTGCCTATAAATGGATGGACATGGAGAAGATTATGTTGAGCGAAATTAGCCAGAAGGAGAGAGACAGACACAGAATGACTGCATTTATCTGCATAACATAAATATATATGTACATATTAAGATACCAATATCCAAGGTCAAGTGAAACATATATCAGGAGGTCTTGTCAAAGGTGGAAATTATCACAAACGTGTGGGAGTCAGAGGCTAGGTAAGACAGAAAATGGAACAGTGTGCTAACAATTGTCGAGGGTACTAATGCCAACCTAGAACTGAGCATTAAATAGAGGCAAAAAGATACACATGACAACCCTTTAATGTATGTTCTGTAATCCATAGTCTGGAGGGGAAGGAAAAGAGAAAGAGAGAGAAAGGGAAAGAAATAAAGAACCTGCCATGGAGCAGGGCTGGGGAGGGGGAGGGAACCAGGGACGTTGTGGTGGGGAGATGGGCACCGGTGGCGGGATGGGTGCTGGAACACTGTATGACCAAAAACCCAAATATGAACTTTTTAATTGTATATCTTTGTAATTGTAAAAATCACTGTATCACTGTCAAAAAATACAACCCCCTGGTGGTCTAGTGGTTAGGATTCGGCGCTCTCAAAAAAAAAAAAAGAATACATATATGTGAATGCAAAATTATATCAAGAAACATTTGGTTATCCGCTCAGAATCTGATACTTTTATATTAATAGTTTTATATTAATAGGTTAATTAATAAACATAGCTAACAGGAGACTAAAATAAAAAAGATAAAAGAACCTCCTGTGAGCTCTGATAATGTAATAAATTTCATATGTAAAATAACAGTCCCAGAGTTGTAATTCCCACAATGATTCTGCTTTGTTTTGTCTGGGGGCCAAACCTAGCAATGCTGGGCTCTGGAGTGATAGTACAGCAGGTGCAACACCTGCTTGCCCACAGCCAACCCAGGCTCAATCCAGTATTTAGAAAATAGCCAAATTTTGACGCATAATTCAATATTAAAATTACATTTTTCTTTACCTTTTCTACCTTTCCACCATTGATATCACTGGGGGAGGAACTTCTTGCCAATTGTTCTCAAGTCTGTCTGAAATGAAAATACATTTATTAGAATACATAGACTAAAGGAAATCTAATGACACTCACAATCAAAAATGAAACTACTGGGGCTAGAACGGTAATAGAGCAGCTGGGGAGTTTGCCTTGCACACGCCATACCCTGGCTTGACCCCAGCACCCCAGACAGTCCACCGAGCCTGCCAGGTTTGATCCCTGAGCACAGAGTCAGGTGTAAGCCCTAGGAACCACCAAATGGGTCCCCTTCCTCCCCCAAAAAGAGATGAAATTACTTAAGGCTTATGGACCAAAACTGTAATGCATATTTTTTAAATTATGGCATCTATACATACAATCAATTTTCAAATAACCTTGTTTCATACATATGCTGTCCAAAGTGCACCAGCAAGGCGTGATCATATGTACTTCTCTAATCACAGCTTTCAAATATCTTAACTTCATGTTTATTGCAAGCAAAAACATGATCATATATAAACTATAATTTTTAAAAGTTAGTGCCAAAAGAACAACATATAAGTAGACAGTATATTTTAAGAAACCAAAACTATAGAACACAAATATGCAGAAACATAAAAAGCATTATTCTATAGATTGTGTTACCAATAACAGAAGTTGCATACATAAAGACATCCACTGAACAATACTGATACAACAGCAGGAAGTTACAGTAAAACCACTGAAGTGAAAATTCATACCACTTTTTAAAGAAATGGAGAAATAAAACTGTTTGAACCAAAAACTATAATAAAATAGGTAACTGAGCCTGTTATTCAGAAAATCAAAGGAAAGACATAAGAAAAAACAAGTTAGCATGTCACACAGAAAAACATACCAACCTTCCACTATACACTCAACATAAAAAACTGGACTACATCAAACTAAGAAGTTCTGCACCTCAAAGGAAAGATGAGCAAGATACAAAGACAGCCCATGAAATGGAAAGATTTATTGCAATACCCATCTGATAAGGGGACTAATATCAGAGATATATAAGACACTGGTAAAACTTCACAAGAAAAAAAAATCAAGCCCCATCAAAAAATGGGGAGAAAAAATGAACAGAAACTTCCTCAAAGAAGAAATTCAAATGCCCAAAAGGCACATACAAAATTGCTCTACATCACTAAACATAGATAATATTTCTAATACTTTTACTACAAAAAATTTATCACCTTTGGTTTTTCTAAAACCTAAACACATGGATTTAAAAAAAAAACCCTCTTGCCAGTCTTACTAAATAAAATTCAAAGAAGCTAAAGACCAATTTTATTTCCTTTAATTTAAGATTAGGGGTTGGAGAAATAATAGAGCAGGTAGGGTAATTGGCTTTTATGCATTTAATCCAGGTTTAATCCCAGCAACCCATATGGCCCCTTTAGCCCCAGGAGTAATTCCTAAATGCAAAGACAGGAAACATCCCTGAATACCATTGGGTGTGGCCCAAAAAAAGAAACCGGAAAAAAAATTAATTTAAGTTTCACTGTCTGTCACTGTCTTCCCGTTCATCATCGATTTGCTCGAGCGGGCCCCAGTAACATCTCCATCATCCTGTCTCGTGCTAGTAGAGCCCAAGGGCATCTGCTTGCCCAGGAACATAAAGAGCCTCAATCCATTCCGGAATGAGGTCTATAATTGTTACTGGTATTTGGCATATCAAATACAACATGGGTAGCTTGCCAGGCTCTGCCGTGCAGGTAGCATACTCTTGTAGTCATCTCGAAGTCCAGCATTTATTGATGAACCGGAGCCGGGCTGTGATAGGCTGGTCTGCTGGGTGGAGTTCTGAGGAGAGAGAAGTCCGGATGTGGAAAATGGAGGTCCTCATGGAATGGGGGTCGTCTGGCTTGTTGCAAGGCTCTGCTGGGGTGGCGGGCCAGGGCTAGAACCCGCCATCCCTCTTGGGCGCCTCGTGAGTGGCTGGGCACAGGGAGAGCCAGTAGCAGCTCTGCCCCATGTCTGTGAGTCTCTGGACCGGCATACCTGAGCCGGATTTTAAAAAAGACTGCTGCAGGGTGGAACTCTGCATGAGCCGGGCTGTGATAGGCTGGTGTGCTGGGTGGAGTTCTGACGAGAGAGAAGTCCGGATGTGGAAAATGGAGGCCCTCATGGAGTGGGGGGTTATCTGGCTTGTTGCAAGGCTCTGCTAATTTATATAATTTATATAATTAATTTAAGTTTAATTATATAAATACAAATCTGTGATTCGAAAAGAAAATCATACACATACTTTTATTTATTCATATTTAAACATTTCTATCAATTGCTACTATTTTTTGGTTTATGCTCTATTTTGCATGGGTATAATAGACGTGTCACGCAGCAATTCTTTTTAAATTTAACTGATTATGTATCATATAAATGTGATCATAACAGATTATTAAGAGAACTGAAAAAACTCCACAAGCTTAACTGCAGGATTAAAAACTATTCACTGGGGCCAGAGTGATAGTACAGCAGGGAGGATGTTTGCCCTGCACGCAGCCGACCTGGGTTCCATCCCTGGCATCCCATATGGTCCCCTGAGTACCGCCAGGAGTAATTCCTGAGTGCAGAGCCAGGAGTAACCCCTGAGCATTGCCAGGTGTGACCCAAAAAAGCAAAATAATAATAATAATAATAATAATAATAATAATAATAGTAATAACATATATATATATATAAACTATTCACTTATGGGGCTGGAGAAGTAGTGAGCATCTGCCTTGCACACAGCAGAACTGGGTTTGACCCCTGATACCTCATATGGCCTCCCGACAGCCAGCAAGAGTGACCCTGAACACAGCCAGGAGAAGTCCTGAGCATCATTAGGTATGACCCCCAGAAAAAAAAATAATAATAATAGTCATACTCATTTACTTAAAACTATATTTCAAATACTTATCAAAATTATTTTTATCTTTTGGTGGGATTAATGGGGGGTGTCGCACCTGGTGGTGCTCAGGGCTTATTCTTCGCTTTGCTCTGGGCTTAGGGATCACTCCTAGAGAGGCTCGGAGAACCACATATGGTGTCAAGGATCCAACCTGGGTCACTGCATACAAGAAAGCACCTTAACTCTGGTACCTTATAACCATTTTTAAAATCCAAAAGCTAACCCTAAAAATAGAAAAGATTTAACTATCCAGATAGGAGAATAAAGAATAGAAAGAAATATATACCAAAACATTAATCATATGTAGCTTTTTACTTATTTTCCTTTTGTTTCCTAAAATATTCTCCAATATATAATCAATAGAAAAAATAATTAAATTAAATTAAAATGGCAAAAATTTATATAATAGCCAAATCAATTGTTACTGCTATTTTATAGTAGCCGCAAAACATTACAAAATTCTCTGATTACTAAATGAGGAAAAAATGAAAGTTGGGGGTCTTTTTTCCATTGGATTTTATATAATGAATGTTAAATTAACATGTAACTGATAACCAATTCACATAAAATTATCAAATTCAATGGTGTTAACTTCATTATATTTTGACAATAAAAATTAAAGACGTTCAGGGCCGGAGCGATAGCCCAGCAGGTAGGGCGTTTGCCTGCACAGGGCCGGGCCATGCCGGCCCAGGTTCGATCCCTGGCATCCCATATGGTCCCCCAAGCACCGCCAGGGGTAATTCCTGAGTGCAGAGCCAGGAGAAACCCCTGAGCATTGCCGGGTATGACCCAAAAAAGAAAGAAAAAAATTAAAGACTCTCTCCATGTTACTTATAAAAGCCTGTTTATACTGAGATATTCTTCAGAATTTTTTTCACATTTAAGATGCTTATAAGTTAATGAGCATGACTTACATTGAGAGCAATCAGGATTATGTCATTTATATTGACTTTTTCAGGAGAACTTGTGCAAGCTTCAATGCCTTCATCTGAAAGATACCTGTTGAGATAAAATAAATGGCTTAAATAAAGATGAACCAAAATAACTTTCTTAAATCTAAATGCAATTTTGTTCTCTGCTATAAAATTTTACTACAAATAAAACAAAGTCATAGTCTATTATATGTCTGATGAAACTGAAAAACATTCGTTTGTACTCTTAAAGGGATAACTGCATTAATGAAATTATTCACATGCTTTTTGAAAAGTACTATGTAAACACCAATGTACTCCGTTAAGGATATTAAAGAAAGAGCTGAAAACAATATGATCTTAAGAGGCCAGTTCAAGGCTAGGAATCAACCTGCATGCCAAGTGGCATCATGTCAGCACAGTCAGAGTGTTCCCTGGAACCACATCAGAGTATCTGATCTCTAGCAAGCACCATATTCTAATGGCATAAGCACAAGTCAGCTTACTGAAAACAAAGGACAAGGAAAGCCATCTCAGTAAGAACAAAGGCATGGAAAAAGGTATATGGAAAAAATGTTGTTCACTAATAATCAGGAAGATGTAAATCAAAGAAAACAATGAGGTATCATCTCACACCACAGAGACTGACACACATCCAAAAGCACACAAATGCGGGGAGAAAGGGACTCTGCTGTGGGAATGCAGACTGATTCAGCCTTTTTGGAAAACAATATGGACAACCTTCAAAAAACTAGAAATTGAGTTCCCATTGGAGCCAGCAATACCACTCCTGGGAATATACCCTGGGGGCAGGCAAACACAAGCAGAAACACCATCTGCACTTTTATGTTCATTGCAGCACTATTCACAATAGCCAGAATCTGGAAACAACCTGAGTGCCTAAGAACAGATGACTGGATAAAGAATTGTGGTACATGTACACAATGGAATACTATGCAGCTGTTAGGTAAAATGAAGTCATGAAATTTGCCTATAAATGGACGAACAAGGAGAAAGGGTATAACGTTTAGAGAAGTCAAAAGAAAAGAATAGATATAAAATTACTACACTCCTTTATGGAATATAAAAAAATAGTATGAGATTAATATCCAAGGCCAGGGAAAATAGAGGCCAGGAAGACCTCCTGTTAATGGTTGAAATCTACCACAAGTGTATGGAGGGTGGAACGTAGGTGAGATAGAGAAGGGACCAGTTTGCCAATAATAGTTGTACATGATGAAACTAGACTAGAACTGAGTATTGAAAGTAGGTAAAGGACAATGCAAAAAAACAAGAGATTTAAAAAAAAAAAGGCATGGACATTCCTCCAAAGACTAGAAATTGAGCTCCATCTGACCAAGCCATACCACTCCTGGGAATATATCCTGGGAAGCCAAAAATGCACAGTGGAAACACCATCCACACTTTTATTTTCATAGCAGCACTATTCACAATAGCCAGAATCTGGAAACAACCAGAGTGCCTGAGAACAGACTGACTGGATAAAGGATCTTTGGCACATCTACACAATGGAATACTATGCAGCTGTTAGAAAAAAATGAAGTTATGAAATTTGCCTATAAATGGATGGACATGGAGAGGATCATGTTGAGTGAAATGAGCCAGAAGGAAAAAGACAGATACAGAATGACTGCATTTATTTGCATGACATAAATATATATATAGGTATCATATATGGCATCATATATGTACAATAATCATGTGTATATGTATATATACACACATACATATATGATGCCATATATGATACCGTATATATATATTTATGTCATGCAAATAAATGCAGTCATTCTGTATCTGTCTTTTTTCATATACATATATATATATATATATATATATACACATACATATATGATACCAATATCCAAGGTCAGGCAAAACATGGATCAGGAGACCTTGTCAAAGGTGGAAATTACCACAAACGTGTGAGTCAGAGGTTAGGTAAGACAGAGAAGGGAACAGTGTACTAATAATTGTCGATAGTGCTAACACCGATCTAGAACTGAGCATTAAATACAGGCAAAAGATACAAATAATAACCTCTAAGTGTATGTATAACAATACACAATATGTAAGAGAAGGAACAAAGAAGGAGAGAGAGAGAAAGAGAAAGAGAAAGAGAGAAAAGAGATAAAAAACCTGCCATAGAGGCAAGCTAGGGGAGCGGGGAGGAATTAGGGTTATTGGTGGTGGGAAATGGGGCACTGGTAGAGGGTTGGGTGCTGGAACACTGTATGGCCAAAACCCAAACATAATCATCTTTGTAACTGTATATCTCACGATGATATAATATTTTTTAAAAGGCATGAAGGAGAGATGAGTACTGACTTCAGTGTGCACAATAAAGCCATTTTTAATTATTTGTTCCAAGGCATCGATCTGATTTCAAAAGATGACGTGACCGCCCACCTACAAGATGGTCAGACATTTTTGTCAAGACCCTGAATGAAAGGTTTGAGGCTCTTTGTATTCCTGAAGCAACCAGATGCCATTGGGCTACACTGGCATGTGATAGGGTCAAATGAAAATATTATTGGAACCCACTCGAGCAAATCGGCGAATAATGGGATATCAAGTGATCAAGTGAATTATTTGTTAAAATTATTTAATAACTCCTATGATTTGATCATCAGTCCCCCAAAAGCTCATCTGCAAAAATGCCCATAGACACTGGCTATCTTTTGCAATCAGTACTAATTCCTTTAACAAAAGGTCAGTGCTAATAATGTCACTGCAAACATTCTCCCTCTAAGGAGTTATTCTGACAAAGTTGAACTCCCTCTTTCCTGGAGAATAATCTTCCCTAACATGGATTCCCAAGAATTGGGAAGCCAGACCGCTTCTAAGACACCTGTCAAGGTAAACTCCACTTGGAGAGAGCAACAGGAAAGAACATTCCTTTAACAATTTCATCAGTTTAGATTTCTCAGGGGTCAGCGAGATAGTACAGCAGGTAAGGAGCGTGCATGCATGCGGCACACCTGGGTTTAGTCACCAGTTACCCACATGATCCCGAGCACTAAAGAGCATTGTTGGGTGTGTGTGGCCCAAAACTAAAGAATTTTTATTTCTCAAATGAACAAGTGGGAAAAAAGTAGAAGAGCACAAAAGAGCGAAGAAAAGTTCAAAGCTGATAAGACTCTGTACAAGATCCAGAATAGGAAAGACAAGATATACATATAAACCAAAGCAAGAATGTTAACAAAATTAAATATTATTTTTTTAATTTTTTTTACTTTTACAATTACAAAGATATACAATTAAAAAGTTCATATTTGGGTTTTGGTCACATAGTGTTCCAACACCCATTCCGCCACCAGTGCCCATCTCCCACCACCAACGTCCCGGTTCCCTCCCCCTCCCCCAGCCCTCCTCCATGGCAGGTTCTTTATTTCTTTCCCTTTCTCTCTCTTTCTCTTTTCCTTCCCTTCCAGTCTACGGATTACAGAACATACATTAAAGGGTTGTCATGTGTATCTTTTTTGCCTCTATTTAATGCTCAGTTCTAGGTTGGCATTAGTACCCTCGACAATTGTTAGCACACTGTTCCATTTTCTGTCTTACCTAGCCTCTGACTCCCACATGTTTCTGATAATTTCCACCTTTGGCTAAGACCTCCTGATATATGTTTCACTTGACATTGGATATTGGTATCTTAATATGTACCTATATATTTATGTTATGCAGATAAATGCAGTCATTCTGTATCTGTCTCCCTACTTCTGGCTAATTTCACTCAACATAATCTTCTCCATGTTCATCCATTTATAGGCAAATTTTATAACTTCATTTTTCCTAACAGCTGCATAGTATTCCATTGTGTAGATGTACCAAAGCTTCTTTATCCAGTCATCGATTTTCGGGCACTCTGGTTGCTTCCAGATTCTGGCTATTGTGAATAATGCTGCTATGAACATAAAAGTAGGGATGGTGTTTTCGCTGCGTATTTTTGGTTTCCCAGAGTAGATTCCCAGGGAGTGGTGTGGCTGGGTCAAATGGGAGTTCAATTTCTAGTCTTTGGAGGAATGTCCATATTGTTTTCCAGAAAGGCTGTACCAGCCGGCATCCCCACTAACAATGGATGAGTGTCCCCTTTTCCCCACATCCACGCCAGCACTTGTTGTTCTTGCTCTTTTGAATATGTGCCAGTCTCTGTGGTGTAAAGTGGTATCTCATTGTTGTTTTGATTTGCATCTCTCTGATGATTAGTGATGATGAGCATTTTTTTCATATGCTTTTTGACCATTCGAATTTCTTCCTTGCTGAAGTTTCTGTTCATTTCTTCTCCCCATTTTTTTGATGGGGTTGTTTGCTTTCTTCTTGTAAAGTTCTACCAGTGCCTGATATATCCTGGATATTAACCCCTTATCAGATGGGTATTGGGTGAATATTCTTTCCCATTCTGTGGACTGCTTTTTGTGTCTTAGTCACTGTTTCTTTTGAGGTGCAGAAGCTTTTTTAGTTTCATGTAGTCCCATATGTTTATCTTTTCTTCTAGTTGCTTTGTTAGTGATGTTTCACCTTTGAAGATGCCTTTAGCTTCAATGTCGTGGAGGGTTTTTCCTCTATTTTCTTCAATGTACTTTTATGGATTCAAGTCTGATATTGAGATCTTTAATCCATTTTGATCTGATTTTTTGTGCATGGTGTTAGACACAGGTAAAAATTCATTTTTTTTTACATGTCGCTGCCCAGTTTACCCAACACCACTTGTTGAAGAGGCTTTCCTTACTCCATTTTAGACTCGTTGCACCTTTATCAAAGATCAACTGATCATGTCTTTGAGGTTGGGTGTCAGGATACTCAATTCTATTCCATAGGTCCACAGGTCCTATTTTTATTCCAATACCATGCTGTTTTACAAAACTAAATACTATTAAAATTTAAAACAGTAAGTAAATAGATTGGAAGTAGGAATAAAAAGTTCATAAATTATTAGAAGACAAATATCTGTAACGTACATGGTCAAAACAGTGCTTTAGTTCCAACTAAAGCAGTAGACAGTGGTCAAAGAGAAGGCTCAAAGGGCTTGGTGTATGTGGGCTCGAGCGCATCTTTTGCATACTGGATGCCCACATTTGATCCCTGGCATGTCTTGGTCTCAGAACATGCTGAAAGAAACACCTCCTAAAGCCAACATCTATATAAATCAATTTTCTGATACAGCAAAAGACACACAAAAAAAAAGCAGAACTAGGCAAATTCAATGAACTCCAAAATCCACTAATTAAGAATAGGTCTAGTTTT
>JAJIBD010032172.1:0-14406 GCA_021461705.1 Cryptotis parvus
TTTTTTTTTTTTTTTTTAATATTTTATTACACCGCCATGCGATATACAATTACAAAGATGTTCATGTTTGGGTTTCCGTCACATAGTGTTCCAGCACCCATCCCTCCACCAGTGCCCACTTCCCAACACCAGTGTCCCCACTTCCCTCCCCCTCCCCAGCCCGCCTCTATGGCAAATTCTTTATCTCTTCTCTCTCTTTTTCTCTTCTCTTACACATTGTGGATTGCAATACATACATTCAGAGATCATCATGTATATCTTTTTTCCTATATTCAATGCTCAGTTCTAGACTGGTATTATCATTTTTGACAAACATTAGCACACTGTTCCCTTCTCAGTCTTACCTAACCACTGATTCCCACATGTCCGTGGTAGATTCCACCTTTTTTTTTTTAATTGAAAGATGCTCATGTAGAGTTTTGGTTCTACAGTGTTCCAACACGCACCCTCCGCCCAAACCCATCTCCCATCACCAATGTCCCCACCACCCTCCCCCTCCCGCACCTCAACCACTTGGCGGGTTCTGTATGTCATTTCTTTCCTCTTTATATCTCCTTCCCAACAAACTTTCCTGCTCTTCGTTGACTGCAGTGCATTAAAAGACATTACTGTTTCCACTATTTTTAGTGGACCGCGCTGCCACAAGTGGCCGGCGCCAACCTGGGCTCGAACTGGCTTTGCTCTGTTGATCTGGTCTGAGGCCGTTTTGCAAGCGTCCGGACAGCAAAAATGGTGGCTAGTGTGATGGGCGAGTCTCATCCGGCTGCTTCCGGGACCCCTCAGAGGCAACGGGCCCACTCCCAAAACCCATCTGCCCTCCTCGGGGTTCCATGGTCAGCTAGGCCCGGCGCGAGCCCGGCGCCAGCCTCCCCAGCCGTCCGTGAGGCCCTGTGCTGGCCTGTGGGCAGCTCGCGGGCAGGCCACCAGGCTCCGACAAGATGGAGGGGGAAGGGGACGACCACGCCTCCATCTGACGACTTCCCAGTGATTCCCGCCTCTTGGAGCCGCCTACCTGGGCTCGAACTGGCTTTTGCTCTGTTGATCTGGTCTGAGGCCGTTTTGCAGCGTCCGGACAGCAAAAATGGTGGCTAGTGTGATGGGCGAGTCTCATCCGGCTGCTTCCGGGACCCCTCAGAGGCGACGGGCCCACTCCCCAAAACCCATCTGCCCTCCTCGGGGTTCCATGGTCAGCTAGGCCCAGCGCGAGCCGAGCGCCAGCCTCCCCAGCCGTCCGTGAGGCCCTGTGCTGGCCTGTGGGCAGCTCGCGGGCAGGGGCCACCAGTCTCGACAAGATGGAAGGGGAAGGGACGACCACGCCTCCATCTGACGACTTCCCAGTGATTCCCGCCTCTTGGAGCTGCCTACCTGGGCTCGAACTGGCTTTGCTCTGTTGATCTGGTCTGAGGCTGTTTTGCAGCGTCCGGACAGCAAAAATGGTGGCTAGTGTGATGGGCGGAGTCTCATCCGGCTGCTTCCGGGACCCCTCAGAGGCGACGGGCCCACTCCCAAAACCCATCTGCCCTCCTCGGGGTTCCATGGTCAGCTAGGCCCAGCGCGAGCCGAGCGCCAGCCTCCCCAGCCGTCCGTGAGGCCCTGTGCTGGCCCGTGGGCAGCTCGCGGGCAGGGCCACCAGGCTCGACAGGATGGAGGGGGGAAGGGACGACCACGCCTCCATCTGACGACTTCCCAGTGATTCCCGCCTCTTGGAGCCGCCTACCTGGGCTCGAACTGGCTTTGCTCTGTTGATCTGGTCTGAGGCCGTTTTGCAGCGTCCAGACAGCAAAAATGGTGGCTAGTGTGATGGGCGAGTCTCATCCGGCTGCTTCCGGGACCCCTCAGAGGCAACGGGCCCTCCCCCAAAACCCATCTGCCCTCCTCGGGGTTCCATGGTCAGCTAGGCCCAGCGCGAGCCGGCGCCAGCCTCCCCAGCCATCCGTGAGGCCCTGTGCTGGCCCGTGGGCAGCTTCAAGGGCAGGGCCACCAGGCTCGACAAGATGGAGGGGGAAGGGACGACCACGCCTCCATCTGACGACTCTCCCAGTGATTCCCGCCTCTTGGAGCCGCCTACCTGGGCTCGAACTGGCTTTGCTCTGTTGATCTGGTCTGAGGCTGTTTTGCAGCGTCCGGACAGCAAAAATGGTGGCTAGTGTGATGGGCGAGTCTCATCCGGCTGCTTCCGGGACCCCTCAGAGGCAACGGGCCCACTCCCAAAACCCATCTGCCCTCCTCGGGGTTCCATGGTCAGCTAGGCCCAGCGCGAGCCGGCGCCAGCCTCCCCCAGCCGTCCGTGAGGCCCTGTGCTGGCCTGTGGGCAGCTCGCGGGCAGGGCCACCAGGCTCGACAAGATGGAGGGGGAAGGGACGACCACGCCTCCATCTGACGACTTCCCAGTGATTCCCGCCTCTTGGAGCCGCCTACCTGGGCTCGAACTGGCTTTGCTCTGTTGATCTGGTCTGAGGTCGTTTTGCAGCGTCGGACAGCAAAAATGGTGGCTAGTATGATGGGCGGAGTCTCATCCGGCTGCTTCCGGGACCCCTCAGAGGCGACGGGCCCACTCCCAAAACCCATCTGCCCTCCTCGGGGTTCCATGGTCAGCTAGGCCCGGCGCGAGCCGAGCGCCAGCCTCCCCAGCCGTCCGTGAGGCCCTGTGCTGGCCTGTGGGCAGCTCGAGGGCAGGGCCACCAGGCTCGACAAGATGGAGGGGGAAGGGACGACCACGCCTCCATCTGACGACTTCCCAGTGATTCCCGCCTCTTGGAGCCGCCTACCTGGGCTCGAACTGGCTTTGCTCTGTTGATCTGGTCTGAGGCTGTTTTGCAGCGCCCCGGACAGCAAAAATGGTGGCTAGTGTGATGGGCGAGTCTCATCCGGCTGCTTCGGGACCCCTCAGAGGCGACGGGCCCACTCCCAAAACCCATCTGCCCTCCTCCGGGGTTCCATGGTCAGCTAGGCCCAGCGCGGGCGGGCCAGCCTCCCCAGCCGTCCGTGAGGCCCTGTGCTGGCCCGTGGGCAGCTCGCGGGCAGGGCCACCAGGCTCGACAAGATGGAGGGGGAAGGGACGACCACGCCTCCATCTGACGACTTCCCAGTGATTCCCCGCCTCTTGGAGCCGCCTACCTGGGCTCGAACTGGCTTTGCTCTGTTGATCTGGTCTGAGGCCGTTTTGCAGCGTCCGGACAGCAAAAATGGTGGCTAGTGTGATGGGCGAGTCTCATCCGGCTGCTTCCGGGACCCCTCAGAGGCGACGGGCCCCACTCCCAAAACCCATCTGCCCTCCTCGGGGTTCCATGGTCAGCTAGGCCCAGCGCGAGCCGAGCGCCAGCCTCCCCAGCCGTCCGTGAGGCCCTGTGCTGGCCTGTGGGCAGCTCGCGGGCAGGGGCCACCAGGCTCGACAAGATGGAGGGGGAAGGGACGACCACGCCTCCATCTGACGACTTCCCAGTGATTCCCGCCTCTTGGAGCCGCCTACCTGGGCTCGAACTGGCTTTGCTCTGTTGATCTGGTCTGAGGCCGTTTTTGCAGCGTCCGGACAGCCAATGCCTTTTTAAGGGGCCACATTCAGCAATGCTCAAGGCTTGCTCCTGGCTCTGCACTCAGGAATCACTCCTGACAGTGCTCAGGGGCGACCATATGGGATGCCGGAGATCAATCCCAGGTCAGCAGCATTTAGGCAAACACCCTCCCTGCTGGACTATCGCTCCGTCCCCAAAGCTCAATGTCTTGAGCTCTGGTGATGGTTCACACATAGGGGATGCCTCGAATGCCCGTTCCTGAGTGCTGACCCCCAAGAATGCCCAGGAAATTACTAGACAGGACTGGGGGTGTGGACCCGCCCCGGCCCTCAAACCCCGTGTGCCCCCCATCCTGGCTCTGTTTCCCCTGCAGTTCCGCTGAAGATCGCATTTACCGGCACCTGGAGCCGGCGCTGGCGCTTCCAGCTGGAGCTCAGCCGCATGCGCAACTTGAGCTCAAGGCTGTGCCCTGCGCCAACCACAAGATGCACCTTTACCTGGGCGCCGCCAGGGTGAAAGGGAGGGCGTGGAGGTCACGGACCACAGGTTCTTCATCCGCGCCATCATCAGGCACTCGGACCTGATTACAAAGGTGGGGTGCCACAGCCGGGTGTGTGAGTGTTGTGATGGGGGTGTCTGTGTCTGGTGTGTATGTAGTATGTATGTGTGTGTTGTGTGGCATGTGGTCTATGTGGGGTGTGTTGTGTGGCATGTGGTCTGTGGTGTGTGATGTGTGGCTAGTGTGTAGGTTGCGTGTATGGTGTGTATCTAGAATATGTCTGTGTGCGACTGCCTATATGTGGTATGTATGTGTGATGTCTATATGGTGTGATCTATATGGTGTCTGATGTATAGGTGATACATGTGTCTGTTGTGTTTGCATGTGTGTGGTGTGTACGTTGGCATATGGTAACTGGTCTGCGCTGGGCAGGGGTGCTCTGGAGAGAGCTCAGTCACCCTGGAGGCTCAGCCCCTGGTCCCAGTGCTCAAAGCATCAGGACAGAACCAGGAGAGACAGTGACTGGTGGGGCAGGTGTGCCTCCTGGTGCCCACCGTGCCATTCTCGCCAGGCACCTGTCCCGGAGGAGCGGGCTGTTTCCTTCCTGCGGCCTGCGCCCCGCCTGAGCTGCTGGTCCCCCCACCCTGAGCCGCCGGCCCCCCACCCTGAGCCGCCAGTCCCCCACCCTGAGCCGCCAGTCCCCTCCCCCCCACCCTGAGCCTCTGGTCCCCCCACCCTGAGCCTCTGGTCCCCCCCACCCTGAGCCTCCGGTCCCCCACCCTGAGCCGCCGGTCCCCACCCTGGCAGGGAGGCGCCCTTTGAGTACCTGCAGAACGAGGGGGAGCGCCTGCTACTGGAGGCCATGGACGAGCTGGAGGTGGCGTTCAACAACACGAGCGTGCGCACCGACTGCAACCACATCTTCCTCAACTTTGTGCCCACCGTCATCATGGACCCCTACAAGGTCTCTGCCGGGTGGTGCTGCGGCGCCCTGTGTGTGCTGGAGCCTCAGGGGCGGAGGGTGGACGGCAGACGTAGCCGGCGTCCCACAGAGCCTTTGTTTCACCCTCCCTTCATGGACACCCCACTCTGATATTCCCCCGGTCCTGGGCATGTTCCACTCTCAAGCCCATACAGATGCCCCCTTGGCCTCCCCAACAAATCTGGTGAGATGAAATGTCCTTCCCTGTGGGGCCGGAGCGATAGCCCAGCAGGTAGGGCGTTTGCCTTGCAGCGGCGGCCTGCGCTGGCCCAGGTTCGATCCCCGGCATCCCATATGGTCCCCTGAGCACCGCCAGGAGTAATTCCTGAGTGCAGAGCCAGGAGAAACCCCTGAGCATCGCCGGGTGTGACCCAAAAAAGAAAAAAAAAGAAAGAAAGAAAGAAAAAAGAAGTGTCCTTCCCTGGAGCCAGGCTCTGTCGGGGCTCCGTCTGTGGGAGTCCGCACACCTCCCATGGTTGGTTCTTCATGAGCTGCTCACGCTCCTAGAGTGAACTGGGGATGAAGGTGTGGGGTCACCCCCAGGCATCTCTGGGGGGCGCAGAAACGTCCATGTTATAGCCCAGGAGAGAAAGCACAGATGAGGCAGAGGGTCAGGGTTAGAAGGAAAGACCTGAGATAGAAAGGTACGGACTGGAGCGGTAGTACAGCAGGTAGGGCATTTGCCTTGCCGCGCGCCCACCGGGTTGATCCCTGGCCTCCTATATGGTCTCCTGAGCACCACCAGGAGTAATTCCTGAGCCCAGAGTGAGGGATAACCCCTGAGCATCGCCAGATGTGACACAAATTGCAAAAAAGAAAAAGTACTATGGTTCCTAGTTTTCTCGCCAGCCAGCCTTGGAGACCCTGTTCATGGATGGGAGTGACTGTGACGGGCTCTGGGCTCGACACCAGGCCAGGGGAGCCAGTGCACGGTGCGGGTTCTCACACGCTTGCTGTGGCCCGGGACAGATCGAGGAGGCCGTCCGCTCCATGGTCATGCGCTATGGCAGCCGGCTCTGGAAGCTCCGTGTGCTGCAGGCCGAGGTCAAGATCAATATCCGTGAGTCCACCCCGGCAAAGCCGTCCCCATCCGTCTGTTCCTCACCAACGAGTCCGGCTACTACCTGGACATCAGCCTCTACGAGGAAGTGACCGACCACAGATCTGGAAACGTAAGTGCACATGGGACCCTGGGGTCTGCGTCTCAGCTGAGGCATTGGGAAGGCCAAGAGGTAGATGAAAACATAGTCCGGGGACCAGAGCAGACCGCGGTGGCTCCTGGCTGGGAATTTGAAGATCAAGATGTTAGTTAGGGCCTGAATCAGCCACTGAAGCCCAAGTTTAATCCATTCCGGGCTTCTTTTTTTACTTTTTGCTTTTTTGGGTCACACCCAGCGACGATCAGGGGTTACTTCCTGGAATTATTCCTGGTATTGCTGGGTGACCATATGGGATGCCGAGGATAGAACCCGGGTCGGCTGCGTGCAAGGCAAACGCCCATTCCCACTGTGCTATCGCTCCAGCCCCTCCCTAGTTTTTACTTTTAATACTAGTTGCTTTTATTGTACCTTTATTCAAATTTATTTGGACAATGATACATGCATTCTCCCTCTCTCTCTCTCTCTCTCTCTCCCTCTATCTCTGTGTACACACACACACACACACACACACACACACACACACACACACACACTCTCTCTCTCTCTTATGATTTGGGGGTTCAAATCCAAGGCCTCACATGCAAGACAAGTGCTCTTCTGCTGAGCTGTACCCCAGCGCTTCCCTAGTCATGTTCTAAGAGCAGACTTGAACACAACAAATCAAAAAACCTTTTGTAGCTGGGATGTGGCTCAGCGGTTGAGCACTTGCCTTGCATAGTACATCCCTGGGCTGGATCCTGAACCCTCACACGCACGGTCCTTTCTCGGAGGTGAATCAGAGATGCGACTACAATCTGTGCCCTTGGAAAAATGACAGACTTTCAAGAAGCTGCAAAAATAACGCAGAAGGGGAAAACAAAGAGCCGAGAGTTTCTCTGTACCCTTCAGCCACCCCAGGGTGGGGCTGGGGGTCGCCCAGCCTCACTCTAGGACCTTGTCAGACTGGAAACTGACCCTGCCTGGCCTTTCCCTCAGTCCAGACTCGCCTCTGACTTCTCAGCTCGTGTCGGTTTCTTTTGCTTCTGGGGCCTCCCGGCTGTGCACAGAGCTACCTCTGACTCTGTGCTCAGGGATCACTCCTGCTATGACTCAGGGGCGGCGCTGTCCTGGGAGTGAACTGGGGCTGGCAGCGTGTAAGGCAAGTGGCCTCCATCCCTGTATCTCTCCGGCCCTCGCTGGCCGATTTTCCCGTCACTCCTGCCTGAGTTTGCGGGTGTCGCCTCACTTCCGTCTGTGAAGCTTCCACCTCGCCCGTCCCTCCTTGTGGTTTGACCACAGTGGCCTAGGCACTGGCCCCCTGGGCATTTGCGTGGACACAGAATCAACAGGCCTGGCTCTCCTCACTCTCCGTTTCTCTTTCCCTCTGGCCCAGATCATGTTCCAGTCTTTCGGCAACAAGCAAGGTCCCCAGCACGGGATGCTCATCAACACGCCCCTACGTCACCAAGGACCTGCTGCAGGCCAAGCGCTTCCAGGCCCAGTCCCTGGGAACCACCTACGTGTCCGACTTCCCCGGAAATGTTCAGGCAGGCAAGTCCGGCCGCTGAGAGGCAGCAGCTCCCGGGGTCCCCTTAGCGTCGCCCCTCCCCCTCCCCTAAAGAACAGGGTCCTGGTGAAGAAAGAGAAGCTCACGTTGGGAGTAATTACACAGTATTCCTTGCTGCCGTAGACCTAGATCTGGAAACCTAAGGCCGCGTGGGGCCCTGGGGTCCAGCGTCCCAGCCAAGGCTGTGGGAAGGTCACACCAGACCGGGGGTAGCTCCTGGCTGGGAATTTGAAGATCAAGATATTAGGGCCTGAATCCTCCACTGAGCCCCCCAAGTTTAATCCATTTTAGTGCTCTGAGGAATCGAGTATAGAAACTTGGGGAAAGAGAGGAAAGTGGAGAGAAGATTTGAAGGACCAAGCTGGAAAGGAATTAAAGAGTAATAAGCAAGCAGGCGGCACAGATGCTGCATCTCCTGGTGACGGTCCTGATGTGCTGAGGGGGGCTGCTTTAAGCGTGTTCCCTGGGCCTTCACTTCCGCACGCCTTTAGGGTCTTTGCAGGTGACTGAACGCCGAACACGGCGGCATTGGCTGCTGGCTGTCATCAGCCCGCCTTGCCCTGTGAGTGACGTTCATGATAGCAAAGGCTGCAGACCTTCCCAGTAGCAGGAAAGCGTCAGTGCTCCAGGGGCAGAGAAGCCTGGAGCAGAGAAAAACTGCTCTGCAGACCCCTCAGGCCAGGGGATGGGGGGCTCCCCTTTACTCACCTCCCACTCACTGTCTGCATGTCTCCAGGCTAGTTCCTGGCCTCAGTTCCCCCTCTGTAAACTGAGGGAGGATAATGGAACTTCCCGGTGTGGGAGATACATGTATTCAGTAGGTGCCTAATAAATGGGAGCTTTCGTGAAGAATGTCATTGTCGGTATCCTTTGCCTCTGACGGTAGGGAGGCGACAGGGGAGGGGCGGGGAGCAGATACATCCCCTCTCCTTTGGGCAGAACAGGGAAGTTCTTAACAAAAAGATTCAAACTGATTCGACAAGGAATAGGAAATCCAAATGGACCGCCGGCATTAAAGACATTGAATTAGTCATTTAAAATATTGCCAAGCTACTGGCGCCATAATACAGTATGTGGACACTGCCTTGACCGTGGCCAACCCCGGTCAATTCTTGATGCCTCATAGGTCTCCTGGAGCACAGCCAGGAGTGAGCCATGAGCACAGCAAGGGAGTAAGCCCTCAGCACTACCAGACATGGCTCCCAAAAAAAAGCTAAAAAATAAAAAGTTGCAGGAGCAGAGAGATAGTAAGGCACTCGCCTTGCACACAGTTAACTGGATTTGATTTAGGGTCAGTTGGGTGTCATCCAAAACCCAAACTTAAAATTAAATATTGCCCACTGGTATTAGGCTCAATTTTATAAGATTATCTAACACAACTTCAAGAAATGGATAAACTGTCTACCATCCTACAGATAGTTTCCAGTAGAGAAGAAAAAAGGGAATTTTTTTTAACTTATCAGCTTGTTACCATACTCATCTCAGATCAAAAGATTAGGAAAAGGGAAATTTGTTGCTCATTTATCAACACAGACATAAGAATCATGGAAAAAATAGTAAATAAAATCTGGAAACTTATTTATTTTTATTTATTTATGTTTTTTGCATTTTGAGGCATACCTGGCAATGCTCAGGGGTTACTCCTGGCTCTACACTCAGGAATTAGTCCTGGTGGTGCTCAGGGGAGCATATGGGATGCCGGGGATAGAATCCGGGTTGGCTGTGTGCAAGGCAAACACCCTACCTGCTGTGCTATGGCTCCGGCCCGTGGAAATTTATTTTTAGATTTAGGTCAGGTAAGGTTTCTCTTGTAACTTTATTATGATTTAATGTAAAAAATTTTGCCATATTTCTCAATAGGAACAAAACATTGACACAACATCTTCTATTAATACTAAAAATAGAAGAGACTAGGAATTGTTAGAGACTAGGAATTGAAGAGAATCTGCTTCATTAATATTAATTAATTAGAGCCAGAATATTAATTAGATCCAGAGTGATTGTATAAGGGGTAGGGCTATTGCCTTGCACACGTGACATCATTCAATCTCCAACACTTCATATGGTCCCCTGAACCCCACCAGGAGTGATCCCTGAGTACAGAGCCAGGAGTTAGCCCTGGCACCTCCAGGTGGCCCCCCAAACAAACATATATGTGTGTGTGTAAAATATATGCAAATAGATGTATTTATACAGATAAATATATTTATTTACAAATATACAAATAAAAAGATATATAAACATATATTAGTGTGTATATACCTATATCACATATATAGATATATATATATACACATTCATATACTTATAGTACCTAGTTGTGAAATGTGCGATAACGGACTTTTTCCTATGCCCTATATTAAGCTTTGAATGGTCTCTCAGAACTCATGGCTGGCTTTTCCTGGGGGCATCTCGCTAAATATCCCAGACTACAGCCCTCAGGCCAGTTTAGTTTTTCCTAACCCCATCAGGGTTTTACTTGGTTGCTTCTTTTCGGTCATGTGAGAGTGTTCCGTGACCATGCTCTTTCTACTTCTTATGGCCCTTAGGCTGTCCTATGCAGAATCCGGAATCCAACATAGCTTACAGCTTGCCCCCAGGTCCGTCCAAATGCCTATCACAATCCACCTTTTGGGGTGTAAGGAAGTAAGGTCAGTCTAAGGGCAGCTGAGGCTTAAGTCAAGTAAATGAGACGGTTGCCCAGGAGTAAATAGTGCTGAGTCATTTAACTCCCTTGTTACAGAAGCATACTATTATCTGTCTTCTGTGTCTATAAAAATATATGCAAAGGACATAAAGGAAAGAGAAAAGCAATATTTCACTTACGAATACAAAATCCAGTGAAGGTCGACATTACAAAATACCATGTCTGGGGCGAGAGCTATAGTCCAGCGGGTAGGGCATTTGCCTTGCGCCGCCGACCCGGGTTCGATCCCCGGCATCCCATATGGTTCCCCGAGCACTGCCAGGAGTAATTCCTGAGTGCAGAGCCAGGAGTAACCCCCTAAGCATTGCCGGGTGTGACCCAAAAAGCAAAAAAACAAAAACAAAAAAACCTGTGTCTTCTGTGGAGATACTTGTGACTTACGGGGAAGAACACAAATAAAGATAAATACGGAGGATTGGGGGGTGTGGGTGGAATGGGGTGCCCCGGGAGTACCAGAGTGGGTGTAACTCAGCCTAAGCTCCCTGCAGGAGGAGACGGAAACCCAGTGTTAAATGCAGAATGCTTGGAGCCATCATCCAACACGCGGTGCACTGCCCCGGGTGGCACTCAACGGCTGGCTGGGGGCGGAGCATGGAAGGACCGGTGAAGAGAGAAGGGGGCCACCTACCGGGGCTTCACTCCCTTTCCTTATTTCCTTAAGAAGGTTTCTGAGGCCGGAGCGGTAGCATAGCAGGGAGGGCGTTTGCCTTGCACCACGGCAGACCGGGTTCAATCCCCAGCATCCCATGTGGTCCCCTGAGCACCACCAGACGTAATTCCTGAGCATTACCAGGTGTGGCCAAAAGAACAGCAACAAAAAGTTCTTAAGTGGACTGGAGCCATCTACAGCGGGCAGGGCATTTGCCTTGCACGCAGCCGACCCACGCTCAGTCCCTGTCATCCCATATGGTCCCCTGGGCCTTCCAGGAGTGATCCCTGCACCCAGAGCCAGGACTAACCTCTGAGCAACTCTGAGTGTGGCCCCGAGAACCCATAACCCATCCCCTTCCAAAAACGAAAAGCCTTAAACAACTCTGGCAAAACTCTGGTTGAGCTCAATCCTCTGCCTTTCCGGGAAGTTGCTTTCCGGAGTTTGTGATTTTAAAGTTAAAGAACTTTCTCGCACCTCCTACTGACGGTGGCAGGGTTTTCTGTCTCCTCCCTCCTGCCTAGGCTCTCTTCAAGCTGTGGGGCTCCCCAGACAAGTACCCCAAGGACATCCTGACCTACACAGAGCTGGTGCTGGGCTCTCAGGGACACCTGGTGGAGATGAACCGAGTGCCCGGAGGAAACGAGGTGAGGATCCCGCAGAGCCAGCCCCGGGGACCCATGCCCATGCCCAGATGCCTACCCACTGCCCGGGCACGCCCCTCTCGCCGCCAGGTGGGCATGGTAGCCTTCAGGATGAAGCTGAAGACGCCAGAGTACCCACAGGGCGGGACGTGATTGTCATCGGCAACGACATCACCTTCCGCATCGGCTCTTTTCGCCCCGGCGAGGACCTCCTGTACCTGAGGGCGCCGGAGTTGGCCCGGGCCGAGGGTATCCCCAAAATCTACCTCGCCGCCAACAGCGGGGCCGCATTGGCCTCGCAGAGGAGATCAAACACATGTTCCAGGTGGCCTGGGTCGACCCGGAAGACCCCCACAAAGTACGTGATGGAGCCGGGCTGGCGGGCGATGTGGTTGGAAAGACAGATCCTCACCCCTGGCAGCTCGGCAAGCCTGGCAAGCTGCCCGTGTTGTATTTGATATGCCAAATACCAGTGACAATTATGTTAGGTCATTCCCGTGACCTAATATAATGGTTTGAAGGCTCTTTATGTTCCTGGAGCGAGCAGATGCCCTTGTGCTCTACTAGCATGAGACAGGTCATATGGAGATGTTACTGGAGCCCGCTCGAGCAAATCGATGATGAACGGGAAGATAGTGATAGTGATATATATTTTTGATTTGAGGCCACGTCCTGTGATTCTCGGGGCTGTTCCTGGAGGTCCCCCTAGAGGTGCTTGGAGATGGAGTGAGGATATGTGATACCTGGACTCCAGCTCAGAGTGGCCACAAGCAAGGCCAGCACCTTGCACCCCTGCCCCATTACTGAGTCTGTCTATCCTTTATATATAACTATTTTTAGGGGCGGGGCATTACCCTGGCGATGCTCAGGGGTTACTCCTGGCTCTGCACTCAGGAATTACTCCTGAAAGTGCTCAGGGGACCATAAGGGATGTCTAGCACCCAGCCTCACTGAGTCTGGTGTTCTTTAAGGGCTATAAGTACCTGTACCTGACCCCGCAAGACTACACCCGAATCAGCGCCCTGAACTTCGGTGCACTGCACCCACATCGAGGAGGACGGGGAGTCCAGGTGAGCCGCCTCGCCCCAGCGCTAGTGGTGATGCTTCCCAAGGGTGGCGGCTGGGTGGTGGGCCCTGGGACGACGTAGCCCCCCAGGGGAACTCCTCGGTCCTTGACCTGCCATAGTCTTGCCTTTTGCTGGAAATCGGGAATGAGATTCTGTTCCTTGTTACTGGAGCTGCCGACTTTACTTACTGTGTTGTATTTTTTTTGGGTGGGGGGCAGTTGTTTTTGTTTGGGGTTTATACCCAGCTGTGCTTAGAACTCACGCCTAATGGTCCCTGAACACTGCCAGGAGTAATTCCTGAGTGAAGAGCCAGGAGTAACCCCTGAGCATTGCCAGATGTGACCCAAAAGAAAAAAAAAAAAAAAAACCACCTCACTCCTGGCTCTGCAGTAAGAGATCACTCCTGGTGAGCTCGGAGGACCTTATGGAGTGCTGTGAATTGACCCCCGGTCGGCCACATGCAAGGCAAATGCTCTATGTGCGAACTGTACTGTCCCTCCGGCCCTTGCTTGCTTTTTATTTTTCGCTTTTGAGTCACTCTGGGTCTGTGCTCAGGGAACCATGTGGGCCAGGGCTGGAGCACCGGCCTCTCCCCATCAGAGTCTGTGCTCCTGCCCTCCTGGGCCCCATGCTCACATTTGTGACCTAATTAGCCCCCAATGTAGCTGATTTGTGAACAGGAGTGGTTTGTGTGGGGAGGGAGGGAGGGGGTACGCCTCAGGAAGGGTCAAGGTGCTTCACCCCTGTTGGCCTGAGGAAGTTGTGGGTTTTCTGTTTTGTTTGTTTTCCAGTGGCACACACCAGAGTTTCCCTCTGGGTCTTCAGAGGGGAGGGGGTGGGATGTGGAAGGGACACAACACTTCTATGGTTGGGCTCAGTGAGGCCTGACGGGGCCGTGGAGTCTAGGCTGGTGGATAGAGCTTGGAGCCTCCCGTTCGTCTATATTTTATTTATTTTATTTTATTTTTTTTTTTTTTGGCTTTTTTGGGTCACACCCGGTGATGCTCAGGGGGTTAAATCCTGGCTCTGCACTCAGAATTACTCCTGGCAGTGCTCAGGGGACCATATGGGATGCGGGGATCGAACCCGGCTGGCACAGGTCGGCCGCGTGCAAGGCAAATACCTTACCCGCTGGGCTATCGCTCCGGCCCCTTATTTTATTTTTATTTTTTTGCTTTTGGGTCACACCTGGCGATGCTCAGGGGTTACTCCTGTCTCTGCACTCAGGAATTACTCCTGGCGGTGCTCATGGGACTATATGGGATGCGGGGATCGAACCCGGGCCAGAGCAGGCCGGCCACGTGCAAGGCAAACGCCCTATCCGCTGGGCTATTGTTCCGCCCCTCCAGTTCATCTATAGAGCAGATACTGTACATTGCATTGGGGGATTTCGTGAAGACCCTCAGGGGATACCTGAGATTGGGGGCAGCTTTTTGTGACGCAGTAATTAATGCTTCTAGTATGCCCCTTCTAGAAACTCTTAGGGCGGCTGTGAGGGTCCTGGGGCCCCCCACTCTTTTGCCTTTCTTCTTTTTTTTTTTTTTTTGCTTTTTGGGTCACACCCGGCAAAGCTCAGGGTTACTCCTGGTTCTGCACTCAGGAATTACTCCTGGCGGTGCTCAGGGGACCATATGGGACGC
>JAJIBD010032173.1:0-125290 GCA_021461705.1 Cryptotis parvus
TCTTGGAATAAATTTTAACTTTTTAATTAAGTTTGGGATATTTAAATCTGTGAGTTTATAGCTTTTCTGAAATTTAAGAAGTACTTGGTCAATATTTATTTAAATACCTTTCTATTCTTTTCATTATGGGTCATCAATTAGCCACTAGACATATAATATTGTAAATAAATAATGGTGCTCTCTTCATTTCAGTGAGTCTTTTTTATTGCATAATCTCACTTTTGGCCTTACAAAATTATACATGTATGTACATATGCTATATAATATTTATATATGCTATGTGATATTCAATTATAAAGATATTATATAATATCTAAAACTTATTAATCTTCTGATATAATACTTTTGTATTTTATTTCCTTCAATTGGAGTTTAATTTTGTGTATTTAAACATCTTTTCATTTCCTCTTAATCATGGTTCTTGTCCTTCATCTGCTTAAACAATGGGAGAATATATTTAATAACTATCCTAATAGTTTTGCCTGTTAGATTCATTAAATTTATTGTTCTGGACTTGTCTCTATTGACTTATCATATCATAATTTTGGTAATATTTTCCCTTTCTGCATGCCAGGAAAATTTTAGTTCAATGTTTGACATTATAAATTTTATGTTGTTGGTTGTTGATACTTTCTGTGTTACTTTAAACACTCTTAGATCTCTTTTGAATGTCTGTCTAGTTAATAGAAATAATTTGAAAATGTAATGCTTGTCCTTTTGTTTCCTCTGGTGTGTTAAAAGGTTCATATCCAAGAATAAGTTAGCCAGACTTCTAAGGTAACAACCATCACAGGATACAAGCTTTTGCCTTTCCATGCTGAAGACTTTTCAAAAATACCTAGTGAGGGCCGGGAGCGATAGCCCAGTGGGTAGGGCATTTGCCTTGCAAGCGGCCAGCCTCTGCCAGCCTGGGTTCAATCCCTGGCATCCCATATGTTCCCCCTAGCACCGCCAGGAGTAATTTCTGAGTTCAGAGTCAGGAGTAGCCGTCGGTACTCATCAATACACTAGCTTGGCTCTTCACAAGCTACCTGTCCGGATGCAAGGTGCCCTCCCAATGGAAAACCAGCAGGACAGTTCTACTGTTCAAGAAGAGAGACATTCACGAAATTGGCAACTATCTTAGCATCTGCCTGTTGTCCGTCATCTATAAGCTGTTTAAACGAGTTATCCTGAACAGGATTGGCAGAACACTAGATGAGCGACAACCATGGGAGCAAGCTGGCTTCCGGAAAGGATTGAGCACAATCGACCATATCCACACGGTAACCAAGCTCATTGAGTTTTGTAGGGAGTACAAGATGCCGCTCTGTCTCACGTTCATTGATTTACAGAAAGCCTTTGATTCTGTGGAGACTGAAGAGGTCATCGAAGCCCTAGCCAAACAGGGTGTTCAAATCCAATACATCAAGATCCTTCGTGAGCTGTACTACGGATTCACCGCCAAGATTTCACCATTCTACAAGGAAGTGATCATTGATGTCAAAAGAGGGGCTTTGACAGGGTGATACCATTTCACCAAAACTCTTCAGCACCACCATCGAGAACATCATGTGGCAATTAGAATGGGAAGGAATGGGAGTGAAAATAGATGGTTGGCAACTACACCACTTTCGCTTCCCTGATGACATCGTTCTAATAACACCAAATATTAGCCAAGCTGCACAAATGCTGGCTGACTTCGACCGAGAATGTGGAAAGATAGTTCTGCAGATGAATCTAAAGAAAACAAAGTTTTTTGAAGAATGAACTAGTTCCAGAGGCCCAATTCACTCTCAATGGAACAAGCATCTCTGAATGGTGCAGTTATGTGTACCTAGGTCGAGAAATCAACATGATGAATGACCTAAATCCTGAGCTGCGCAGGAGGAAGACAGCGGCAAGGGAATGCCTTCAAAGGCATCGAAGAAATAGCTAAAAGGACAAAAAGAACCTCCCGCTCTGGGCACGTCTCTTTGACTCCACCGTTCTCCCTGCATTAACATACACCTCAGAGACCTGGATCCTATGAAAGTAGGATGAGAATGCTATTCGGTTCTCCCAGAGAGGAATTGAAAGAGCTATCTATGCTTGAAATATCACGCCTCACTCAAGTGAGAGAAGTAATCCGGAGTTCTGACCTCTGTAGCTATTCCAGAATCAGGGACACTGTCTCGTTTGCCTGGCATCAAAAAATCAGATGGGCTGGACATGTAATGCGATTTGGAGATGACCGCTGGACTAGAGCTGCTACCTACTGGATCCCATAGGATGTCAAAAGATCACGTGGCCGCCCAACTACAAGATGGTCAGACTTCCTTGTTAAGACCCTGAAGGAACGATTTGAGGCTCTTCATATTCCTGAATCAACCAGATGCCATTGGGCTACATTGGCACATGATAGGGTCCAATGGAAATGTTACTGGCACCCGCTGGAGCAAATTGATGAACAACGGGATTCAAGTGATCAAGTGAACTTATAAACTGTTCTGGCCTGCCATCCCCATAGAGCCTCGCCAAGAAGCCAGAGGAACACCCACATCATGAGGGCAGTCATTTTCAACATCCCAGCTCCACAACTCATTAGAACTCCACCCAAGAGATAAGCTGATCTCAAGCCCTGCTCATCATAGTCACACCTTACATCAAAGCCTATTTCAAGACCAGGTATGCTTGGACAAGGGCTTGAAATAGTCAGAGACGCAGATACACGGGCAGAGCTGCTACAGGCTCTCCCTGTGATCAGCTGATCATGAGGCATCTGGGAGGGAAGGCAAATTCCAACCCAGGCCTGACATCCCAATTGAGCCTCTCAAGAGGTCAGAGGAACCGCCCACACAATGAGGGCCACCATTTTCAACATCTGGGCTCCACAGCTTGTAAGAGCTCTACCCAAGAGATAAGCTGATGTCTCCCCATTGCGGCGCAGCCACTTTGTGGATCATCAGTAAATGCATGAACTGAGAGCCTACTACCGAGGCATCCTGCCTGCATAGCAGAGCCTGGCAAGTCACCCATTTTGTATTTGATATGCCAAAAATCAAAACAATTATAGATCACACTCCCATGACCTGAATGAATAGTTTGAGGCTCTTCATGTTCCTGGAGCGAACAAATGCCCTTGGGCTACACTAGCCTGCAATAGGAAGTATGGAGATGTTACTGGTGCCAGCTCCAGCAAATTGATGTACAATGGGAAGACAAGTGACAAGTGATAAAAAGTTATTTAAAATTATTGATAGGATCTCTCCATGTAGTATGATAATAAAATAGTTCACTTTACTCTCTACTTGTTCCTTAATTTTATGAAGTGAGCTAGCTTATATTAACTTTTAGGGTGTTTATGATTTACTGTTTCTATGTGTCTATGTACCCATTATAAAAATTAAATGACACATGCATAATATGAAACACAGAAGTCAGATACCTTTCTCCTGAGATTATCTGGACATAAGTTTTAGTAATATTCAGTTCTATTCTGTAGCATTTGGATGATAGGGAGACACAATTAGGGAAAGGAGAAAAGGAGATAAAGTTTCAGAGACAAAGATATAGGTATAAGTTAGCATATAATAAATCAATAAAACTCAGAGAATGAATTTTGGTCCATCACAAGACCTTGAACAAGTCTTGTACATAAGAAGTTAAATATTATTAAAATTATATAAAGAGTTTCTGATCTTTGGAGATTTGGGAGCAAGGGTTCTGTGTAACCTTCATTTCAATAAATACCTTAAAGTGGAAATGATAATAATGACTTATTTGAATGAAATATACTATTTTACAGCTGTACTTTAATTTTTTTATTTTTATTTGATTTAAAGTATTGTAAAATATGCTCATTATAAAACATACTTTATTTTGATTGTTAATTTATGAAAATTGTGGATTATAACAGGAATTATTGTAACACTTTAGAAATCTAATGTATATTTATCTAACTCTTAGTTTGCATATTTCAAATAATTGACTGACATAATAAGTAGTAAATATAAATAATACATATTTTATTTTTCCCATTTGCAAGTTCCTGGATGTCTACAATTATGCTTTATAATTTGCAGATAAATAAGTGTGTTCATATGCTTATATTTTCTACTATTCTTTATTGCTCTACTTTAAACAGTATAGATATACAATAACTTTGCAATCTCTCAGTAAAGATATTGATGTATAGAAGTCTGAGCTATTATAGTGGGAATGAAATTTATTTTACTTTAGAATTATATGAAAAATTTTCCTAAAGTAGTTATCTTTTAGTGAAGATGAGCTTTTGTTCAAATTATTCCTTTTTGATAATCAAAGGTACTAGCTAATCTTTCAAGATAAAAGAAGAATGGCATGGAACAAATTCAAAGGAAAGATCCTATCTAAAAAATAAGTAGTACTGATAAAAAGGTAAAATGTAGAGATAAATAACAATATAAAATATAGTACATAAATATAGTACATGTTTTTTCCAGTTTTCTTTTCACCAAGCTATTTTTTCTAAATTTTTATTTACACATCCAAAACATGAACTTAAGAAGTACTTTTTTTATATAAGTAATCAACTAAAGAAATAACTGGGTTTCTATAGCTTTTAAATGTTATTGGTTATCCCATTTATTCACTTTGAGGTAGGCAGTTCGGTAAGGGACCCCGTGGCAGTAAATTATAAGAAACCATTAAACTAAGAAATGTTAGAGAAAAGATACAATCTGAAAACTGGGCAAGATATACTCTGTGGTTTTAGTCCAGATCCTTTTCATAGATAATGCATGGATAGAAACAAAGATGCAGATAAAACCAAGGGAATAGGATCTCTGAACTCAAAGTCCTTTTCTTTGAAGATTATTATCCACAGGGATCTCAAGCTGAAACCACAGGAAGACTCATCTTCAACAGTGACCCCAAAGCAACCAAATCAACTTTTTTTTTCCAACTCAACTTTTAAATGTTATCAGTTATCCCATTTCACTGATCCTACAGTGTGCACTCTCCTCACTGGAGAAGCTCATATTCTCTTCAGAATGTAAACTATCGTGTGACTTTTTTTAAGTTTGTTTAGTCTTTGTCTTTTTGAAATTCTTGCAAAAAAACATAGACGACTAGACTCTCAAATGGAGTTTGTGTTGGTTTCTTTCTTTCAGGAATTAGATCCATGAATACAGATGGGAGAAATAAATTTCTACACCAGAGAGATAAAGTAGATTTCAAATGCAGCTTGGTGAGGTTAGCAGGATATTAATTTTCATGCAGGACTTGGAATAGATTTCACCACACTTCATATATACTTGATCTTTCCTCACCTCCCTAACCCAAACCCTAACCCACTGACAACAATTAATTAATATTTTATGTGGTACTTACTATTTGTGTTTATACATTGCAAACTTAAATGCCCAAAATGAAATGTCTGTACATGTCATGACCAATCTCCTTTGAGTTCCTCTCTTTTAGAAGACTTTAGATCTTCATGATTTAAATTATAAATTAAATCTTCACAACACCACATATATTTTCCTTTCAAATTTTGATGTCTAGGTCAGGACTCTGTATTTACTTCATTATTTTCCTTTCATTGTTTCTGTTTGGTTTTGTTTCCACACCCAACTGTGTTCAAGGTTTATTCCTAGCTCTGTGTACAGGAGTCTTTACTGGCACTGCTCAAGGAGACAAAATGTGATGCCAGGGATTGAATTTACATTGAGTTGCATGCAAGACAAATTCCTTACCTTTTCTACACTCTAGCCTCTACTTAGCTTTTATAAAGAAAAGAAAGCCTTATTTAAGTTCGATCACATCTTTTTTTTTTTCTTTTTGGGTCACACAAAGTAATGCTTAGGGGTTACTCCTGGCTCTGCACTCTGGAATTACTCCTGGTGGTGCTCAGGGAGTAATGGCCAACCTGGGTTCCATCTCCAGCATCCCATACAGTTCCCTGAGCACCACTGTCACTGTCACTGTCTTCCCGTTCATCATCGATTTGCTCAAGTGGGCACCAGTAACATCTCCATATAACCCGCCAAGCCTTGAGGGTCTGCATTTTCCACATCCAGACTTCCCCCTTGTCAGCACTCCACCCAGCAGACCAGCCTATCACAGCCCAGCACATGGAGATCCACCCTGCAGCAGTCTTTGTTAATCCGGCCCAGAGCCTTACAAGCCAGACTAGCAGCCACTCCATGAGGGCCTCCATTTTCTACATCCGGACTTCCCCCTCCTCAGCACTCCACCCAACAGACCAGCCTATCACAGCCCAGCTCGGCGTGGTCGCAAGCAGCCACGTGGTACATCAATAAATTCTGGATTTTGAGATGACTACAAGAGTATGCTACCCGCACGGCAGAGCCTGGCAAGCTACCCGTGTGTATTTGATATGCCAAATACCAGTAACAATTTAGACCTCATTCCCAGGACCTGATGGAATGGTTTGAGGCTCTTTATGTTCCTGGAGCAAGCAGGTGCCCTTGGGCTCTACTTGCATGATACAGGTCATATGGAGATGTTACTGGTGCCCGCTCGAGTAAATCGATGATGAACAGGAAGACAGTGACAGTGACAGTTGTGCTCAGGGAACTGTATGGGATGCTGGAGATGGAACCCAGGTTGGCCATATACAAGGCAAACATTTTCCCCACTGTGCTATTGCTCTGGCCCCTGGACAGGTGAATGAGCATTTGAAAACTAGCAGTGGGATAGCATTTTGAAAATAGAACCTCTGGTCCTAATTCTGGTAACGAATGATCTGGACAAAAAAGTGCTCCCCCTGGGAAAAGAGCCCTATACTGCCACCTCCAAACGGGCAATAAACCTTTAGGCAAGGAAAAACTCTAACCTCTCCCATCCCCAGCAACTTGCAATGCACACACAGTTGTTAACCTACAATAAACGGAAAACCCCAACTTCTCTATCTTTGGCAGAACTGCCACCCCTAAAGACCTGAAGCAGGACTGGTACTCAGATTGCCCCCTTCACAGAACAGTCGAACAGTAGCAGAGTTGATAAGTCACAGTAGACTCAATGACCTCACTTCTTTTACATGAATAGTCACCCTTACAGTTCTATAACATAGTAGAAAGTTGTGAGAACCCGATTTCTGATGAAAGGATTAAGACTTGAGGAAAAGACCACCTACATCTACCTCTTGTTTTAATTTTTCTGCTCCTTCATTACAAAAGGGTATAAAATATCACTGTATGCCCATTCAAAGAAACCTTGTTTCCAGCTACCCACCCTTGATCCTACAGTGTGCATGATTTTCCCTTCAATAAACACACTCAATGTTCCCATTTCCTTTCTGTTTTGTACCAAAAGAAATTGCTGCACGTCTCAGGTACCCTACCTCCCTGGGGTGTGCGGCTGGCCGGGCGGGTGCCTGGGGCCGTGGTAGAGCCCCAGGTCTCGGCAGAAGGTGGAACTACAACCCCCAGAAGTTCGAGCGGAACCGGAAGTAAACGGTCATTTTGAACTCTCACACCGGCCTGTCTGCATCTCAGGTACCCTACCTCCCTGGGGTGTGCGGCTGGCCGGGCGGGTGCCTGGGGCCGTGGTAGAGCCCCAGGTCTCGGCAGAAGGTGGAACTACAACCCCCAGAAGTTCGAGCGGAACCGGAAGTAAACGGTCATTTTGAACTCTCACACCGGCCTGTCTGCATCTCAGGTACCCTACCTCCCTGGGGTGTCGCGGCTGGCCGGGCGGGTGCCTGGGGCCGTGGTAGAGCCCCAGGTCTCGGCAGAAGGTGGAACTACAACCCCCAGAAGTTCGAGCGGAACCGGGAAGTAAACGGTCATTTTGAACTCTCACACCGGCCTGTCTGCATCTCAGGTACCCTACCTCCCTGGGGTGTGCGGCTGGCCGGGCGGGTGCCTGGGGCCGTGGTAGAGCCCCAGGTCTCGGCAGAAGGTGGAACTACAACCCCCAGAAGTTCGAGCGGAACCGGAAGTAAACGGTCATTTTGAACTCTCACACCGGCCTGTCTGCATCTCAGGTACCCTACCTCCCTGGGGTGTGCGGCTGGCGGCGGGTGCCTGGGGCCGCTTATTAATAGAAAAACTAGGAATTTCAACACCAAGGGAAGGTAATACCCTCAAGAAAAAAAGAAACAGTACACCAGAGGAATCTATCCCTGAACACCACAACACCATGGGGAAACAACGCAGATCCCCAGCTCAAAAAAACAGATGAAGGAATCGACCCTGAAGACTCAAAAAAAGAATACAGATGTGCATGATCTCTCTGACAGTGAAATCAGAGAAGAAATTGGTAGGATGTTTAAGGAGCTCAACGAAAAAATTGAGCAGATGTCCAATCAAATACAGGAGAACATAAACGAAGCAGTTGAAAGGGCTGTCAATAAACTACGGGAGGAAATGAGAGCAGAAATGAGAACCATGCAAATAGAAATATCATCGCGTAAAAACTCAGTAGACGAAATGAAAAACACAATCGGGGCTCTGAATAGTAGGATGACAGCAGCGGAAGAGAGAATCAGTGAGACTGAATATGAGCTTCAGAAAGCACTCAGAGATCTACATAAGATGGAAAAAGATGGGATAATGGATCAGCAACAAAACAGAGACCAATGGGATGAAGCCAGGCGGAAAAACATAAGAATCATAGGAGTCCCAGAGGAACAAGAAAGGAACCCCAAGGAAATTAAAACAGTTAAAAACATCCTGGCTGAAAAGTTCCCCGAGTTAAAGGATGAAGGCATGCAGATCCAAGAAGCCCGACGCGTACCAGCAAGAAGAGACCCCAATAGAAAGACCCAAAGACACATCCTAGTCAAAGTAATGGATGCCATAGACAGAGACAGAATTCTTCAGGCAGCTAGATCAAAGAAGGAAATTGTATACAAAGGAGCATCCATTCGACTTTCAGCAGACTTCTCAGAAGACACCCTCCAAGCCCGAAGGCAGTGGTGGGATATAGTGAAAAAACTTAATGAAATGAATGCCTCAGCAAGAATTCTTTATCCGGCTAAACTCTTGCTCAGATTTGAAGGACAGATATACAACTTCTTGGATAAACAACAGCTTAGAAACTTTGTAAAATCAAAACCAACCTTAAAAGAAGGACTGAAAGATCTACTATAAGACGAGATATAACCCCAAAGAACAACCAACCTATTCAGAAAGATGGCAAAAAATCCCATGACAATAATCTCTCTCAATGTCAATGGTCTAAATGCACCAGTTAAGATACACAGAGTGGCACAATGGATCAAAAAATTGAATCCAACATTCTGCTGCCTGCAAGAAACACACCTGAACAATCGGAGCAAAGACAGGCTCAAAATAAAAGGCTGGAAAACAATCCTTCACTCAAACAACCCATCCAAAAGGCTGGGGTAGCCATACTGGTATCTGACAACATAGACTTCAGGCTGAAGAAGGTCAGAAGGGACAGTGAAGGTCACTTGTTAATAGTCAAGGGATGCATATATCAGGAAGAAATCACGCTATTAAACATATATGCACCCAACGAGGGGCCAGCAAAATACCTAAAACAACTACTAATAGACTTCAAAGAAGACATTGACAGCAACACAATTGTAGTTGGAGACTTCAACACTGCTCTATCAACCCTGGTTAGATCAACAAGATTGAAACTTACCAAGGAAATACTGGCCCTTAAAGAAGAGATGGAAGAAAGAGGGCTGGTAGACATATACAGGACATTTCATCCCCAAAAAGCTGAATACACTTTCTTCTCCTGTGCCCATGGAACATACTCCAAAATAGATCACATGCTGAGCCATAAATCATACCTCCATAAAATCAAGAAGATAGAAATTGTGCCAAGTATTTTTTCAGACCATGAGGCACTGAAAATAGAAGTTAATTGTACACAAAAACGGAGACCAATACCAAGTACCTGGAAACTAAACAGCTCACTGCTGAACAACCAGCAAGTCATAAAAAGAAATCAAAGAGGAAATCCAAAGATTCCTGGAAACAAATGAGACTGAAGACATGAATTACCAGAACTTGTGGGATATAGCAAAAGCAGTGTTAAGAGGCAAGTTCATAGCTCTTCAAGCATTTATCAGAAAAGAAGAAAAGGCCATCATAAACAGTCTGACTTCACAACTTAAGATCTTAGAGAGTGATCAACAAAAGGAGCCCAACCCAAGCAGAAAGAAAGAAATAATAAAACTTAGAGCAGAAATCAATGAGATGGAATGTCAAAAAACAATCCAGAAGATCAACGAAACCAAAAGCTGGTTCTTTGAAAAAATAAACAAGATTGACAAACCACTTGCAAGACTTGTAAGAAAAGGAAAAGAGAGAACCCAAATAAATTGAATCAGAAATGAAAACGGGGACATCACAACAGAAACCACAGAAATTCAAAAGATTATCAGAGATTACTATGAGAGCCTGTACGCCACAAAACAAGAAAACCTAGAAGAAATGGACAAATTCCTGAATTCCTATAGCTTCCCAAGTCTGCAACAAGAAGATTTGGAATACCTCAACAAACATATCTCCATCGAGGAAATAGAATCGGTAATCAAAAGTCTCCCCAAACACAAAAGCCCAGGTCCAGATGGATTCACCAGTGAATTCTACAAAACCTTTAAAGAGGACCTACTCCCAATTCTTTTTAAGCTCTTCCAACAAATTGAAGAAACAAAAAACACTCCCAAATAGCTTTTACGAGGCACATATCACCCTGATACCCAAAGCAGACAAAGATGCCACAAAAAAAAGGAAAACTACAGACCAATCTCCCTGATGAATACAGATGCTAAGATCTTCAACAAAATACTAGCAAATAGAATCCAAAGAGTCATCAAAAAGATTATACACCATGACCAAGTGGGATTCATCCCGGGAATGCAAGGATGGTTCAACATTCGCAAGTCAATCAACATAATACATCATATCAACAAAAAAAAAAATAAAAACCATATGATCATATCAATAGATGCAGAGAAGGCATTTGACAAGATTCAACACCCGTTCATGATGAAAGCTCTCCGTAAAATGGGGATTGAAGGAACCTTCCTCAAGATAATCCAGGCCATCTACTACAAGCCCACAGCGAGCATCATTCTCAATGGGGGAAAAACTGAAAGCCTTCCCCTTAAGATCAGGGACAAGACAAGGCTGCCCACTCTCACCACTTCTATTCAATATAGTACTGGAAGTACTTGCTATAGCAATCAGGGAAGAAAAAAGACATTAAGGGCATCCAGATAGGAAGGGAAGAAGCCAAGATATCAATATTTGCAGATGACATGATATTATACCTGGAAAACCCAAAACTCTCTACCAAGAGGCTCCTAGAAATAATACATTCCTATAGCAGAGTAGCAGGGTACAAAATCAATACCCAAAAGTCAATGGCCTTCCTATATGCAAACAGCGAAAGAGAAGAAAGGGACATTAAAGAAACTATCCCATTCACAATTGCGCCGCAGAAAATCAAATACCTAGGAATCAGTTTGACAAAGAATGTAAAGGATCTCTACAAAGAAAACTACAAAACGTTACTTCAGGAAATAAAAGAAGACCTGAGGAAATGGAGACATATTCCCTGCTCATGGATCGGAAGGATTAACATTATCAAAATGGTAATACTCCCTAGAGCTTTATACAGATTCAATGCAGTCCCTATAAAGATACCCATGATGTTCTTCAAAAGAAATTGAACAAACACTCCTGAAATTTGTATGGAATAATAAAACTCCACGAATAGCTAAAGCAATCCTTGGGAAAAAGAAGATGGGAGGTATCACTTTCCCCCAACCTCAAGCTCTACTACAGAGCAGTTGTAATTAAGACAGTGTGGTATTGGTATAGAGACAGACCCGTAGACCTATGGAATAGAACTGAGTATCCTGAAACACATTCTCAAATATACAACCACTTAATCTTCGATAAAGGAGCAAAAAATATTAAGTGGAGCAAAGAAAGCCTCTTCAACAAATGGTGCTGGGAAAACTGGGCAGCTACATGTAAAAAAATGAACTTAGACCTCCTTCTAACGCCATGCACAAAAGTCAGATCAAAATGGATTCTAGATCTCAACATCAGACATGAATCTATAAGGTACATCGAAGAAAACATAGGAGAAACGCTCTACGACATCGAAACGAAAAGTATCTTTAAAGATGACACACCACTGACCAAGCAAATGGAAGCAAAGATAAACAAATGGGATTATATAAAACTAAAAAGCTTCTGCACCTCAAAAAGAAACGGTGACCAAGATACAAAGACAATCCACAGAGTGGGAAAGGATATTCACCCAATACCCATCTGACAAGGGGTTAATATCCAGGATATATCAGGCACTGGTAGCACTCCACAAGAAAAAAACAGCCAACCCCATCAAAAAATGGGGAGAAGAAATGAACAGAAGCTTCCAAAAGAAGAAATTCCAATGGCCAAAAGGCATATGAAAAAGTGTTCTTCATCTTTAATCATCAGGGAGATGCAAATCAAAACAACAATGAGGTACCATCTCACACCACAGAGACTGGCACACATTCAAAACAGCAAGAACAACCAGTGCTGGCGTGGATGTGGGGAAAAAGGGACTCTGATCCACTGTTGGTGGGAGTGCCGACTGGTCCAGCCCTTTTGGAAAACAATATGGGCATTCCTCCGAAAACTAGATATTGAGCTCCCATTTGATCCAGCAATAGCATTCCTGGGAATATACCCTAGAGATGGAAAAACACATAGCAGAAACACTATCTGTACTTCTTTATTCATCTCTGCGCTATTCACTATAGCTAGAATCTGGAAACAACCTAAATGCCCGAGAACAGAGGACTGGCTAAAGAAACTGTGGTTCATCTACACTATGGAATACTATGCGGCTGTCAGAAAAGATGACATTATGAAATTTACCTGCAAATGGATGGACATGGAAACTATCATGCTGAGTGAAATTAGTCAGAAGGAAAAGGACAGATATAGAATGACTGCATTCATTAATACGACATAAATAGATACCAGTGTTTTACTATATGTGGGAAATGGTAATGGCTGATTAAGACTCGCCATTGAATATACACAAAGAGACTTAAGTGATAAACTCTAAATACCTGCAGGGCTAGCCACAATGTGTAAAATAAGAGGCAGAGAGATGCAGAGACAGAGAGAGACAGAGAGAGAAAGAGAGGAAACTGGGGTACCTGCTATTAAGGCAGCATGGGGGTGGGCAGGAGGGGTGGGGTACATTGGTGGTGGAAATGGGGCACTGGTGGATGGATGGGTGCTGGTATACTGTATTACCAAGAACCAATTATGATCACCTTTGTAATTGTATGTTTCACTATGGTATAATAAAAAAAAAATTAAAAAAAATTGCTGCACCGAACACAAATGCTACTAGGTTAATAGTCTTTGTTTATCTCAGGTAAAAGTTGTTAAGTTTTGTGTTCAGTCTAGACAAGAATCAATTGTGTCTACTACGACACTGAGATCCCTCCTTCCAAGATAATCATATATATCTAAAAAGGTCCTTAGACTGGGGTGGGGGTATGGAAGTAGGCAAACTGAGGTTATGGGGTGTGAAAAATTTGCACTGGTGAAGTTACTGGAAGACCCAATCATGGACAACTTTGTAACTGTTTACCTCCTGATAAATTTAATAGAATTTTTTTGATATTTTTATTTTTTATTATACCACCATGAGATATACAGTTATAAACATGTTCATAATTGGGTCTCAATCATACAGTGTTATTTAAAGAATATCATTTAAAATAAAAATAATTATAGTCAAATATATGTGAGAAAAAAAACCAAAACAATATCTGCCATGGTAGACCATAGGAGAAAATGCCTTCTCTGAAGGTCATGTGGTGAGTAAAAGGAAACTGGTGGGAGCCCCCATTCTCTCATAAGTCAAGAAGAGCTCTCATACATTTAACCAGAGGTTACAATTTGTTATACATGATTTTATCTGTTTAAGCATTTCCTTCAAAATAAATTATTCTCCTGCCCCTAGAGGTGCTGCAGGTGTGGCTGCAGTGCCAGGCTGCGTGGGCAGGTGGCAGACAGGAGACTTGTGTAAACCCAGGATTCTGCCCTATTGGCCCTGGATGGTTGATGGTCTAATATAAAAAAAGACTCTGGGTTCCCTGGTATGAACCCAGAATCAAGGCAGAGCCTGGCAAGCTACTTGTGGTGTATTTCTATGCCAAAAACAGTAACAATAATGGACCTCATTCCCAACTAATGGAGACGCTGCTGTTGCCTGTTTGAGCAAATCGATGCACAACAGGCAGACAAGTGATGCAAGTGATACTAGATTACATTCTTTTTTAAATTTACTGTACTTTTGTTGTCTTTTTGGGGTCACAATTAGCAGTGATCAGAGCTTACTCCTAGCTTTCCTCACAGAGATAACTCAAAGCTGAGATCAGGGCACATATGGGTTGCTGGAAATTGTCCGGGGTCATCTCTCTGCAAGACAAATGCCTGCCAGCTGCATTATCTCTCCAGATCCTATTTACGTTCTTTTTCAAGTGATATAAAGATAATTTCTGTTTTGAACACTGTATTAAGAAAGATAAAATACCGTAAAACAGCAGTTCTTTTCAGTTTTTTTAGTATATTTTTAATAAAATTGAAACCTTTGGAACTGAGCACTGTTTCAGTTGTGGCACAATGAGTCTCGGGGTCAGGAGAGCCAGAGTCTAATCACCAAATAACTGTTGTGTTACTAGGATACGTTTTTATGTACAGTTCAACCTCGCAATAAGGAAGTCAAATACTATATTGTCCTGAGATAATGAAAGAGGAATTTGTTAGTAGACTCTAAATCTTTTATAATTTGGAGTGAAACCAGATTTTCAAAACCGTTTGATACACAGGGGCAAATATGTTATGCCTCCATTTATTAAAATCAAGCTTCAGCATGGAATTTTCATGGATCGTTATGTAAATAAAATGATAAAAGGACACAAGTCTCCAAACCCATTTTCTTGTTTCTTATTCTACAAATTTAAAACGTGAAAGTCACAGATAGATCTTTTCAATTCACTTCAGGTCAGTGATTTTCAGTATCTATAAAACATTCATGTTATATAAATGAATTATTTATAAAACTTCACTTTTAGTTCATATTTATTGAATTCTTACTGCACATAATTAATATATCACTTTGATATATTCCCAGCACAATTTGTGTCATTACAATGTCAGTCATTAGTTCTCCCTTGAATTATAGTTATGTGTCTACATCTCCTTTTAAAATGTAATGGCCTTTAAAGGGAGTATCTGTATGTTTTCTTAAATTATTATATAAAATAAACATGTAAGAAACCTTAGAGATGATTTAAATTGATACATTTTAAATTATAAGTTAAAAACACAGAACAAAATTTAGAGTTCAGAGAAATAGCACAGGATGCAAGTGTGACTGTCTTGCAAGTGTATAATCTCAAGGTCAGTTCACAAGTGTCCCCCCATGTTCCAAAATATGATTGTGGCAGTTCTGTTGGAAGCCATGACGACACTACTGCACATGATCATGAAGAAGGCATGAGTATGTGAATCCCAAAATAAGTAATGTGACCCTTAGTGAAAGGTATAACTATATATGTGTGTGTTTCATTATCAGGAAATACGACCTCTGGCAAGCATGTGTGTGAGCACCAGGGCGAACCCCCACCAGCACAGCAATCATAACTTATGTGCCTCAACTAGAAATTTTAGCCCAGGTCAAGTACATATCCAATCATCACAACTGAAAAGGGAGTGCAAACTCCAATGGGTACCCTCGTTGAATATCAAAACACCACAATCTAATTCTCTAGAGAACAGCACAATTGAAAACAGATAAGCCATATATTAAGGCATGTATGGAACATCCAATAAGGTTTGTATGCAGCATCCTCTCAAAAGAACCCAGTCATGGCAACCATAGCACCTAATGGGGAAAAGAAGTTGATAGAAGGGAATAGGAAAATGTTAATGACCTGCCAAATATTGCATATAAAGAGAAAGTTCTTCATTTCAGAGCTCTGTTGGTTTATTGTCTGTTTTTGTTTTACTATGCTCACACACACGGGGCAGAGCTGCTACTGGCTCTCCTTGTGCCCAGCTGACCACCAGGCACCTGGGAGGAAAGATGGATTCTAGCCCTGTACTGCCACCCCAGCAGAGCCTCGCAAGAAGCCAGAGGGACACCCACACCATGAGGGCCACTATTTTCCACATTTGGACTCCCAACTCATCAGAGCTCCACCCAGCAGAATTGCTGATCACAGGCCTGGCTCACACAGCCTCTTTGCTGCCTTGCAGTTCATCAATAAATGCTCGAGATTAGAAGTGACTACAAGAGTATCCCACCCGCACGTCAGAGCCTGGAAGCTACCCGTGTCGTATTTGATATGCCAAATACCAGTAACAATTATAGACCTCATTCCCATCACCTGATAGAATGGTTTGAGACTCTTTAGGTTCCTGGAGCGAGCTGATGCCCTTGGGCTACACTAGCATGTAACAGGACATATAGAGATTTTACTGGTGCCCGCTTGAGCAAATTGATGATCAACGGGAAGACAAATGACAAGTGATACAAGTGAATATGCTTAGGAAAATGAGTCCTCTACTACTCCAATTGTTGATGGTAGGTCTAAAGCAGTAACTATAATTCCATTTATTTTGCCCATGATTAATCCACAGAGACAAATAGTCTTGCTTAAAAAAAAGTTTAATGGAATCTTATGAAAAACAATTTTATTCTAATAATGAATGCAGAAACAAAGACATAAGGAGATAGAACTATCCTCTCTCTTATCGATCTCCTCTCTCTCTCTCTCTCTCTCTCTCTCTCTTTCTGTGTCTGTTTCTGTCTCTCTGTTGCTCTCTGTCTCTCTCCCCCATCCCCAACATGGCATAAATGTATTAACAAAGAAATCTATGCTAGACTTCTTATTATGTATGTTAAAAATTCCTATGGTCTTGACAATAAGTTTTATTTGTTACTCACATCCAAAAGTAGTGTCCTAATTAAAATACAATTTAGATGATAAAGCAGAAGTGCATAATTTATTGAATTAGACATGCAGAATTTGAAGCATTGTGGTGACTGGGGTATTTTATTGTTTTGGAAGAAGGGTCTATGCTAAATTTAGCAATTAAAAGAGATTGTTAAAGTGAATAGTTATTATTTTTGATGCAGAATCATGTTCTTTTTCCTGTCTGGAGAATTTCTTCCATCAAGCATATTCTATTTTGCTATGAAAGACAAAAAGACCCAAATATCGATTTCCTTCATCTACCTATTTTAAAAATTTAAAAATGGAAATATAAAAGTATATATTTAGCCAAGTATAGACTCATAAAATAACAACAATATATATAGGGATTTGATGGCAGGGCCATACCCAAACATGCTCAGGATCTACTCCTGGCTCTTTTTCAGGGGTTACTCCTGGCATGCTCAAGGGACCATATGTGGTGCCAAGGATCAAACCTTGATCAGACACATGTTAGGTAAGTGCCTTGCCTGTTGTACTCTCTCCCTGACCCTAAGATACCTTATAATTCTTAATTTTATTTAGTAAAGTAAGATAGTTTTCAATTGAACAAAAATTTAGTTAGAATAACCAAAGGCTTATAGACAATTATAGACCTCATTCTCATGACCTGAAGGAAAGGTTAGAGACTTCATGTTCCTGGAGTGAGCAGATGCCCTGGGGCTACACTAGCATGTGACAGGACTATGGAAATGTTACTGGTAATTGCTCCAGCAAATTGATGAAGAAAACAGGAAGAAAAGTGACAAGTGACAAGTGAACCAAAGTGTAGAGAAAGACAGGAATACATGTTTGAGAATTAACAGGAGCTTCTCTAGAGTGGATAAAAAGCAAGCAAGGGCACATGTTCAAGAGAGAATATGGTCTTGAAAGATTAAACCTAAAAAAGAAAGCTATTCTTGCAAGAGGGTGCACAGGTGACTGTAAATTCAAAGTCAACTTCAGATGATGTTAAATTAGAATCTATTGCTTTGCAGAGTATATTCATGAAAATAATTCTATGACACCTTTTCAGGTTGTGCTGGCTACATAGAATCTTATCCTAGGACTCCATTTATCCTGCAGTTGCATAAACCATTTGCAATTTCCTTCTACTGCTTGAATTAATCATATTTAATTTCTATTGCAGAGAAAAGTCTTTAAGATGTATTAAATGAACTTCTGAGATCCTGGCAGGAAACTATTTAGAGGATTTTACATTTTCAGATGAGAACTTGGCTCCTGCCTTAATTTAACTGAACCCAGAGAGTTGAAAACAACAATAACAAGCATATCTTAGTATTTAAAGAAATGATTTGGTAGGAAGGAATCTAGTTGTACTAGTAAGTTATATAGGGTGCTTTGTGTATCAAAAGACAAGAATGCACTATGGCATACTAAAGTTTTGACTGAGAATCTCATCGCTATGGAGATTAGAGGTTGTTTTGAGATAAAAGTGAATTTTTACTTTGAAATGTTTTTCATATGCGAATGAATCACTGATTTTGTAAGAGATAAAATAACTGGTACAAAAAGTCAAATTCAATTCTGGCCAACAGACTGTATTGCTGTGTCTGGATTATAACATCTGAGTATCTTAAGAAACATAAAATAATTGTCCTAATTTGTGAGATAATTAGGATATTTTACCTTACCTTTAAGTTATCCCTATTTCTAGCTGGCGTGTATCTCATTAACTTCAAGGACTACCAGGAACTTGAACCTTAAATGAAATAGCATTGCATTTCAAGATTAAGTGGTTATTAAACACAGAATAATTTTCCAATTAACATTAAACTTATGCTTCATAAGTATGTGGAAACATTGGTTTCAAAGCATTGCGACTCACAAGAAACCATGAAATAACCCCGTTAAAAGGGTGCTCATAAACTGGTGTATAATGATAAGCACAAAGGCTCATTGTACATATTAAAATGATCTTGCCATTTGCTGAGAATTTAGAATCATAAAGTCTCAACTTGAAAAGGAACATGAAAATCTTCTGGTCTGCTAGTTCCCACGCCTTTTCATGTACCAAAATCACTCTGAAAACTTAAAACATTTAAAGCTTCCCCCATGATTAATGCAGCCAGGTTTAGAAACCACTAACCATTTAGATAGGTTCCAGTTGCACATCTTTAAGATATATAGCATGCTAAGCACAGAAAAACAAATGTAGTTGATCATCTTAGAGTATAGAACAAAGATCACTTTTAATAGGCCCTGATCAGTAACTGATGTATTCATATGAAATAATGAAAAAAAAGAGAAAGGAATTGAATTAGCTGGAAAGTTGTGAAAACATGCAACATCCAAGTCATGTTCTTTTGTTTTGAACAAAATACTAAGAGTAGCCAGTTCTAAGACTGTTTTATCATTCCTTGTATGCAAAATACAATTAGGATCACCAGAAAACCAGCCACAAATAAGAACAACTAAGCTAAACTTAGTTGAGATACATAGCCAATGTATTTATCCCATTGCAACATTCATTATTCCAGGAACAGGAAGAGCCTCAAATCGTTCGTTTAGGTCATGGGAATGAGGTCTATTATTGTTACTGTTTTTGGCATAGCAAATACAACACAGGTAATTTGCCAGGCTCTGCCGTGCTGGTGTGATACTCTCGGTAGTAGGTAGGCTCTCAGTTCTTGCATTTACTGATTACTGCATGGCCACCTTGCTGTCTTTCTCACCTGTACACATGAATAAAAAAATGTTGATTTCTTTCTGCTTGCACTAAGGTGGAGGTGACACTGCTAGTGAGGCAGTTATATGACCTTGTACCCCTCTTAAGTCTCCTGGCCATTTCTATATGCTGGCTACCTTTTTAGGTTTAAAATCACTAACTGTATTTAAATAGATTATCTGGAACCCTTCTCCCCACGCTCACTTTCATGTTACACCATAAGTATACTGTTCAATACTGTGTACTCTGAGAAATTCCTCCAAGTCAAATAAATTTCAGAAAATAAGATAAAATAAAATAGTCAGTGCCCTTCTGTAAATTTATTTACTTTAAGTGAACAAAGAAAAGTGACACCCGTTACCCAGTCTAAAAACATCCCCTGATCACCCTAGTACCCACTGAGGCGGTCTTGGGGACTGTTGTTAAAACTGACCTACAACTTAATCTGCCTGTCTACTCCTTAGACATCAGCTTGGATCCCACCACTATAGTTGTTTCCTCAACACTGGTATCAATGGCATATATTTTTCATTTTCCAAATATCTCTTTCTTTTGCTCATATATTGAACCTATACCTCATTCATTCTGTGTAATAATGTCTGATTAGTTGCCTGATTTAATCCCTTCTGGCTACAGGATATCGATTCAGTTGTTTTTTTCAGTAAAGCTCTCCATAACCAAGTTTGTTTCTCTAATCCTTCATGCATTTTTATTTTTTTCTTCAAAAACCACATTATAATTTTGTATCTATCCCACTGGCCATTTTAGTAATGCATGTGCTCTTCATTAGATATTCACTATGTGAAGTAAAGCTCATGTTTGTTTTTCCCCTGCATTGGTTGGTCTCAAGGTTCTTCCTCATTACCTCCACATTAGCCCTGGAAACAGCTACTTAGCTAAACTATACTAACCCAATATTATGGTAGATGTGACTGGAGAAAGAAGAGAAGTATAGAGTCTATCTAACAAAAAAGGATGAGAGGCCCTTTGTTATCTGGGTATCTGGATATGCGCTCTGACTGGGCCTGATTCATTCATTCTCTGCAGAATAGAATTGATTGTTCTGGCCGTGCCTGGCTGGCTTTTATGGTGGCAAACTACTACCAATATTAGTGCTTCAGGAAGGGTAAAAAAAAACACGAGGAAAAAGTTAGTGTTCATTGGGAGAATATCATGGATGCTCTTATTTTTATATTCTTTATTGGCTTAACATAAGTTTACAGGGAAAAAATGATTGACTTCTATTCCTTCGACAATTATTGGAATAGATGCAGTGATGCATTTTCAAGTTTCTCGTCAAGAAAAGTACACTTTCAATTACCGACTAAACTGCTTTTGATTTACTAGAGAAAATTTCTCGTAGCTAAATCTTTAGCTCTTGACCTCTTAAAGAGATTGGCCAGGCACACAAAACTATCTTCACCAGGTGTGCTTCAAATACCTGACTTTTATGATAAAAAGAAAGGTATAAATGTTGAATCTTCTCTCCCCGTTTCAGAGTAACCAAACAAAGACACCAGTTTTAAAGTTTGGAACATTTTCAACTGCTCTTTTGCCCCTTTTGTTGCTCTGATGACGGCTGTACATTCTGAGTTACAGTGTTCTCATAGTAGTGTGGTGCTAGACATCAAAATTTTTTCTTTTGGAAGTCACCAAAGATGGTGCCATCTGAATCACTTAGTATTTGGGGTGGGAATAGGAACCAAACTAAAAACTTCATGCCTGATATTGGGCAGTCAACCACTGCCCAGAGCCCTGAACTTAGTATATTTATACTGGAGATTATTTGGTGCCATTAAAATTCAGCTTCTCTAATTAATTTCATTTCCTTTCATTTGCTTCTGCCAGCGCAAATGTCTGTCCTGTTTTTCCTTTCCAGGTGTTAAGACTCTGAAAGATGCTGCTGCACACTAATACCTGTGACAAATTATCCTTCTCCACGAACCCTAAGCGGTACATGTTGGCATCAGAAGTGATCAGAGAAAGATTATCTAGATATGAAATCTTAAAGTTAAATAAATGCTTCTACTACCCAGAGAGCAATGAGAGAGTACTGACAGAGAGGCACAGCATTGTTCAAATTGCCCCACTGGTAAAATAGCACAGTACTGTATGCCAGTAGAAAGGAATTAATCACAGCAAGAATTTCCAACTCCAAACCTATGTCTTTTTTTGAGCCGAATAATTATTAGTTGTGAGACAATCTCCTGTATTATAGAATCATTACCAGCATCTCCAGCCTTCATCCACTGAGGACATCTCCTTCCTTATCATCCGATTCTTACTGGTCATCACCAAAAACGTTTTCAAGGCTGGAGAGATAAACAGGAGTTAGGCCCTGCATTATGCATCTGACAAACCTGGTTCTATTCCCAGCACCATATTGTCCCAATCATAACCTGATCTAGTCCTAGAGACCCCTGAGTACTACTGACAGCACCACATGGTTAGGCCAGAGCATCAAACTAGAGAGCCAGAATTTCTGGTAGGGCCTTAGGGACCAAACAGCACTTATGGAAGCCATACCGCATAATATTTTACAGATGCTACCGGATGTCTTTCCCCCTTTTTATTTAATTTTGTCTTGTCTTAAGTCTTCAATTGAAATATCTTTTCTTCCTTTTTTGCCAATATCCTAGATATTTGTGGGGATTTATACCCCTTTGAAAACAGTATCTGAAGCTTTTAAGATATCTAAAATATAATAATCCTTCTTTCTTTAATTCTCTTTATTCAAATTCTTGATATATTTAGAATTAATTATGAATCATTAATACTAATACAATTCCAGTAAAGAATCTTCTTTACTATAATTCTGAGTTTATACATCCTTATAGGAAATCTGCTGCACCTTATGGTTTCATTGTAGATACTTCTTGGCTCATGGAGTGTAAATATCTACAATACCTTTGCTCCATGAGGGCCTCCATTTTCCACATCCGGACTTCCCTCTCGTCAGAACTCCACCCAGCAGACCGGCCTATCACAGCCTGGCTCATCAGATCCACCCTGCAGCAGTCTTTTTTTATTTTATTTATTTATTTATTTGTGTGTTTGTTTGTTTGCTTTTTTGGATCACACCTGGCAATGCTCAGGGATTTCTCCTGGCTCTGCACTCAGGAATTACTCCTGGCGGTGCTCGGGGATCATATGGGATGCTGGGGATCGAACCCGGGATGGCATGGGCCGGCAGCGTGCAAGGCAACGCCCTACCTGCTGGGCTATTGCTCCAGCCCCTGCAGCAGTCTTTTTTTAAATCCTGCCCAAGTATGCTGATCTAGAGACTCACAGACGTGGGGCAGAGCTGCTACTGGCTCTCCCTGTGCCCAGCCGCTCACGAGGTGCCCAGGAGGGATGGCGGGTTCTAGTCCTGGCTCGGCACCCTAGCAGAGCCTCGCAACAAGCCAGAAGACCCCCCTCACTCCATGAGGGCCTCCATTTTCCACATCCGGACTTCCCTCTCATCAGAACTCCACCCAGCACACCGGCCTATCACAGCCCGGCTCACGCGCCACTTGCGGCTGCACAGTTCATCAATAAATGCTGGATTTAGAGATGACTACACGAGTATGCTACCAGCATGGCAGAGCCTAGCAAGCTACCCGTGTCGTATTTCATATGCCAAATACCAGTAACAATTATAGACCTCATTACCATGACCTGATGGAATATTTTGAGCTCTTTATGTTCCTGGAGCAAGCAGGTACCCTTGGGCTCTACTGGCATGAGACAGGACATATGGAGATATTACCAGTGCCTGCTTGAGAAAATCAATGATTAATGGGAAGACAGTGATACAGTGATACAGTGATTTCCCGGCTGTTCAGACAAGCCTTTGTCATGTCTCACTTTTTAGTGCTAGTTGACAGTAAGCTAAGAACTCATTTCCTCTGATGACTATGAGTTAGTAACTAAGTTTCACACACATAGATCAACTGTTTACACAGATTGCTGCAGCTCTAGTTGTGTAGTAACCCTTATGATGATAGTGAAATCTGAGTATAAAGATATCAGTTACCTGTAGCCAATTTTCCTTTTGTAGCAGGATTAGAAAACCTCAGCACTGAATATCTAGAATTTTTGTGAATCATGTTTCAGTGTTGTAGATCTTTCAAATGACATTGCACAGCTATTATCCTCAGGAATTGCACTAGCAAGTATGCCTTTGACAGTAATTATATTTTTTATTATACAACCATGCAATGCACAATTACAAAAATGTTCATGATTGGGTTTCAGTCATACTTTATTATAGCACCCGTCCCACAACTAGTGCCCTATTCCCACCACCAATGGCCCTAAATTCCCTCCACCCTCCCCAGCCTGCCTCTATGGCAGGCATTTTCCTTTTCTTCTCTCTCTTTCTCTCTCTCTTCCTCTCTCTCTTCTTTTCTCTTCTCTTCTCTTCTCTCTCTCTCTCTCCCTTCTGTTATACATTGTGGCTTACCCTACAGACATTTAGGGATTATCATGTAAATTCCTTTGTGTACATTAAACACTTAGTTTTAGTCTGGCATTAATATTACACACAATTAGTAAAGCACTGGTATATATTTATATCTTATTAATGAATGTAGTCATTCTATATGTGTTCTTTTCCTTCTGATTCAATTTGCTCAGCCTGATAGTTACCATATTCATCCATTTGCAAGGAAATTTCATAACTTCATCTTTTCTGACAGCTGCATAGTATTCCATTGTGTAAATGTACCATAATTTCTTTATCCTGTCTTCTGTGCTGGGGCGTTTAGGTTGTTTCCAGGTTCTGGCTATTTTGAATAGTGCTGCAATGAATACAGAAGTGAAAATAGTGTCTCTGCTGTGTGTTTTTGGGTCTTCAGGGTATATTCTCAGGAGCGGTATTGCTGGGTCAAATGGGCACTCATTTTCTAGTTTTTGGAGAAATGTCCATATTGTTGGATTCAATTTTTTGATCCATTTTGCCACTCTGTGTCTTTTAACCAGTGGATTTAGACCATTGACTGTTGCAGGACTCCTCTAAGGGCCGCTGCATCTGCTCTGAATTGCTGCCTGCAAATCACTTCGTAGATAAGGGGGGGTAGTCTAAATATGGCAGTTTATCTGACCATGTATGCTGTACTAGCTGCTATAAATATTCTCCCATGCTACCACAATCATCGTGGGACTAGCTAGATCTTACCAGCATATTCGCCTGGCCACGTAGGGACCGAAATGCTGTTTGCTTCCAAGCAAACAAGCATGGCTCCCTGATATACTCAAAGGCAACTAAAATACAAAACTACAATGAAGTAGAAGAGACTTGTGAAGGCTTGGAGAAATATTTGATTGGCATTAGTATTAGTCTTTGGTACAGAGACATGCCATCTCAGAAACCTCCTCCTCTACCCTATAAAGGCATTTCCAGGCAGATCTTGGCTCAAAACATTAGCATACAAAAGGGCCTAGGTGAGGTACAGGGAGGGATTACCTAAGGGCATTTGACCCTCCTTGCTTTCCATAACAGTGGGAGGAAGGTCTGAGTTGCAGGGGGTATAAAACTAGCCTGTTTCATCCCTCGCGCACTTCTCTTTGGGCTCTCTCTTTGTGAGCACTCACCCTTCTTGGAAGTCTTGTCTTCTCCTTTTTACAAGGCCTTTACACGTGGTGGTCGCCATCTTGGCCTACACGTGGCTGGGGTTCTAGCCTGGAATCCTAAGCACCGGGCTTTTCCTTTTGCTGATTTGTATGCCTGAACCTGTGATAAGTAAAGCCTTTTAAAACTGCATCGGATTCCTGAGTTTTCATCCATTCCTCGCCCGGCTTCGGAGGTGGAAGGGAACTTCGCTTCCGGAACTGTCAGGGACCCGGCGGTGCTCCCCGACAATTGACATTGAGAGATTTTTGTCATGGGATTTTGTACCATCTTTCTGTATAAGTTTGTTGTTCTTTTGAATTTTGTCTCTTCTGAGAATAACTCTTTCAGCTCTTCTTTTAAGATTGGTTTTGAGTCTATGAAGTTCCTGAATGGTTGTTTATCCAAGAGGCTGTGTATCTGACTTTCAAATATGAATGAGAGTCCAGCCAGGTAAAGAATTAGAATTCTTGGTGAGTAATTCATTTCATTGGTTGTTTCACTATATCCCACCTCTGCCTTCGAGCTCAGAGGGTCCCTTCTTTTTTTTTAATTTAAAAATATTTTATTATACCACCGTGAAATATACAATTACAAAGATGTTCATAAGATGTTCATATTTGGGTTTCGGTTATACAGTGTTCCAGCACCCATCCCTCCACCAGTACCCATTTCTTGCCCCCAATGTCCCAGATTCCCCTCCCCCTCCCCTAGACTGCCTCTATGGTAGGTTCTTTTTTTTAAACATTTTATTATACCACCGTGAGATATACAATTACAACGTTGTTCACGCTTGGGGTTTCAGTCACAAAGTGTTCCAGCACCCCGCCCTCCACCAGTGCCCCTCAACCACCACCAATGTCCCAAATTCCCTCCCCTCCCACATCCTGCCTAAATGGCAGGTTCTTTATCTCCTCTCTCTCTCTCTCTCTCTCTCTGCTCCTTCTCCTACACATTGTGGGTTGCACTACATACACTTAGAAGCCAACATTTGTATTTTTTGTCTGTATTTAATGCTCAGTTCTATGTTGGTATTAGACCTTTAGACATTTATTCACACATGTTCCTTCTCTATCTAACCAAATCTCTGACTCCCACTGCGCTTGTGGTTATTTCCACTTTTGGTAAGATCACCTGGTATATTTATGTCATGCAAATAAATGCAGTCGTTCTATGTCTCTCTCTTTACTTCTGACTAATTTCACTCAACATGATTCTCTCCATGTCCATCCATTTATAGGAAAATTTCATAACTTCATTTTTTCTGACAGCTGCATAGTATTCCATTGTGTAGATGTACCACAGTTTCTTTATCCAGTCATCAGTTCTCGGGCATACTGGTTGTTTCCAGGTTCTGGCTGTTGTGAATAGTGCTGCTATGAAAATAAAAGTGCGGATTGTGTTTCTGCTGTGTCTTTTTGGCTTTCCAGGGTATATTCCCAGGAGTGGTATGGCTGGGTCAAAAGGGAGCTCAATTTCTAGTCTTTGGAGGAATGTCCATAGAGTTTTCCAGAAAGATTGTACAAGTCGACATTCCCACCAACAGTGTATGAGAGTCCCCTTTTCCCCACATCCACGCCAGCACTTGTTGCTTTTACCCTTTTGGATATGGGCCATTCTCTGTGGTGTGAGGTGATATCTCATTGTTGTTTTGATTTGCATCTCTCTGATGATTATTGATGATGAGCATTTTTTCATATGCCTTTTGGCCATTCGGATTTCTTCCTTGTCAAGGTTTCTGTTCATCTCTTCTCCCCATTTTCGAATGGGGTTGGCTGTTTTTTTCTTATATAGCTGTACCAGTGCCTGATATATCCTGGATATTAACCCCTTATCAGATGGGTATTGGGTGAATATTCTTTCCCATTCTGTGGACTGTCTTTCTATCTTGGTCACTGTTTCTTTTCGAGGTGCAGAAGCTCTTCAGTTTCATGTAGTCCCATATATTTATATTTTCTTCTAGTTGCTTTGTTAATGGTGTTTCACCTTTGAAGATGTCTTTAGCATCAATGTCGTGGAGGGTTTTTCCTATATTTTCTTCAACGTACTTTATGGATTCAGGTCTGACATTGAGATCTTTAATCCATTTTGATATGATTTTTTGTGCAACGTGTTAGACACAGGTCCAAATTCATTTTTTACATGTAGCTGTCCAGTTTTCCCAGCACCACTTGTTAAAGAGGCTTTCCCTTACTCCAGTTTGGACTCTTTGCACCTTTATCAAAGATTAACTGATCATATCTTTGAGGGTGGGTGTCAGGATACTCAACAGAGGGTCCCTTCTGATAGGTCTGCTGAGAGTCAAATGGATGCTCCTTTGTATAAAATTTCCTTCTTTGATCTTTCTGCTTGAAGAATTGTGTCTCTATATATGGCATCCATTATTCTGATGAGGATATGTCTTGAAGTTTTTGTATTGGGATCACTTTTTAACTGTATCTATTTCCTTAGGGTTGTCTTATTGTCCCTCTAGGACTCTGGTGATTCTTATGTTGTTTCTCTTGGATTTATACCAATGATCTCTGTTCCACTGCTGACCCATTTTAGGTCTTTTTCCATCTATTGCATTTCCCATAGGGCTTTCTGCTGCTCATCCTCATTCTCACTGAATCTGTCTTCTGCTTCTGTCATCCTGCTGCTGAGTGCACCATTTGCATTATTTCATTTCATTTACTGAGCTTTTTTATTGATGATATTTCTATTTGTATTGCCCTCATTTCTGCTCTCATTTCCTCCCATAATTTGTTGACTGCTCTTTCCACTGCTTCATTTATGTTATTCTGTATTTTATTGGACATCTGTTCCAGTTTTTCATTGAGCTCATTACACATCCTCACCATTTCCTCTCTGAATTATTTGTCAGATTATGAATGTGGGAATTCCTAGCTGATACTTTGGAGCTCTTTTCTTCTTCCATCCTTCAAGGAGGGGATCTGCGTTGTTTCCCCATAATGCAGTGATAGCCTGGATATGGAATGTTCTGGGCACTGCTCCTCTCTCACTGCCAGATATGTCTTTGTAAATGTCAGTTTTTCTGTGCTTTAGGGGTATGTTGTGTTTTAAATGTGGTTCAAGTAGTTAGTCTGATATTGTGAGATCCAGTAACAGAGTCTAGAGTGTTGGTTCAATGGAATATGGAAAGGAGGATTAATTTGCAGCCATGTGAGCAGCTGCCACCATGAAGGATCCCCACGGGTCCTACCTCATCAGCCAGGGTGCCATGTGCGGGACATGGTCTCTGTTGCAGTTTCTAGACGCTCGCTTGGGAAGCTAGTTACTGTAGCTAGTTACTGTAGTTCCTGGTTTCTGTCTCTGAATCATAAAAGGCGTGCATGCAGTTCCCTTTTGTTGGTGCATGCCAGCGCCATAGTAATTATGTTTTTATCAGTTCAAAAACAATATTCTTCTATGATCATTCTTCCTAGTACTGATATGAAGCATGATTTTTTAACCTCATAGAGTAAAAAAAAATGATAGGATTCTCATTTATCTCACAAAGCTTTTCTATTTATGTGAGAGTGCCTATGCAACATTGATGCAAAATAGTCTTGAAACTCAGTGGTTGCAGGTAACTTATAGAAAGTGTCCAAGCTAAGGGATTAATCTGAGCATTCAAACTGTTAGAATTAAGTCCCATTTCCTTAAGATATATTTTTCTGGTGACACAGATGAATTTGTACAGGAAGTACTTTTGTTCAATTCCTTTAGCCAGATACATTTGATCCCTGTCACATTTGGGTGATGAATCTCAGCATGGATTAGCTTTTTGTAAGGTTTTCTTACCCATATAAAGTTATTATAAATGGTAGTATTTATGTGTAGTATGTGGTTCTGGGAAACTGGCAGTGCTGGGATACTTTAAGGTAATTTTGGTAGAACCTCATCTATATATCATACACTGCTATTCACCTCTGAGTTGAAAAGTGACGTGTTTTTTAATTGTCAAATACCAAGCAGCATCCAAGATTCCTGAAACTAGCCCAGGGTTTGTGTCTATGCAGTCAACATTATTTTTATATTCATTTTAAGCTAAAATTTTTGCTTTTCCCTTATTACTTACAATGCTATTCATATAGATATTTACTTACTGTGTACAATAAACATATTAGTGCTTAGAAATACAGAGATTAGCCTATTACATTATTTTTATACTACTGATTATTTAGGCTTAGTTCCTACTTGCAAGAACATAATGATTGGTTAGATATTTCACAGGTACAGAGTACCATTAGAATAATCTTTAGAATAATCTTTTGTTTAGTTTGTTTTGTTTATTGGGTAACACCTGACAGTGCTGTAGGCTTTATTTGTGGTTGTCCTCTGAAGGATCACTACTATCAGTGCTCTGGGAAGCATGTAGTGCTAGGGATTCCTTAATGTACACTGAGTAGAAATTCATCCATATATTATAAACTGCTAGTCACCTCACAGTTAAAAGTGGCTGTGAGTTATTCATTGGAAGACACCAAGTAGAATCCAAGTTTCCTGAAACCTAGCCCAGGGTTTGTGTCTACGCAAAAAAAACTTTTTTCTCTTTCTTTAATATGGTCATGATAAAGCAATAGTTTCTTTGTTATACTACTAATTGCTAGAAAAATTGGTCATAAACTTGTCATTGATTTTGATGTTAGAATGATAAACCCTCTCTTTGAACTTGTATTTACTGGCTAATCCTATAACTTATAGATATGATATTTGGCATATGCAGATGATATGAAAGGAATAATTCTGCATATATTCTACTCTATCTTGACTTATAAGCAGCAGAATAAATCCAGTTGTCCATAAGATTTTTATGACATCATGTTTACCCTTGTTACTTGTCACTTGTTTTCACATTGTTCATTGATTTCTTTTAAGCCAGCAACGTCTCCATTCATTGGGAATGAGGTCCATTATTGTTACTGCTTTTGGCATATTGAATACACTGCCGGTAGCTTGCCAGGCTCTCCAATGGCTTTGGGTTCATCCCAGGAGCCCAGTGGGCCCAGTCTTCTTCCATGTCAGACCATCAACCTTCCAGGGCCCCCAGGGCAGAGCCCTGAGTGTAGACAAGCCTGTCTCCTGACTGCCACCTGCCGACTCAGCTGAGCACTGCAGCCACACCTGCAATACCTTGAGGGGTATGATGTTTATCCTACTCCTGTAAAATTTTCCTAACTACTCCGACAGTGTGAGCCTTCTAAGGCACCAACCATGAAATATTTCATCATAAAGAATCATATGAATAAAAACAATGTAACATTTTTAGAATTTTAATAAATAAAATTAAATGTGATAAAGAGGATATTTGGTAGAACTTGATTTTTTATCTAATACTAGATAGGCATTTTAGAATACTTGAATAAAATCTGTTTATATAATCATATCTAACTGTCCACAGTTTAATAACTTTCAGACTTTAAAGAGTATATAATTATTTTTACCCACCACAAAGGTCCCACACAAAAATGATTTTTAAAATGAAACATAATCATTTGTGAAAATTCTAGCAAGTTCAACTAAGAGTGAATAAAATTTGCAGCAAAAGGCCAACAATTGGTGGGGACTTTTAGTCTAGTTTCACCTACAAATGATTACTACCCTTAATAACTATATCCAACTGCTTATTTCTGGCCATTGGCATGAAGATGTGATGGCCTTTCCATTTCCAAGCTAAAAAACACAAGTTCCTTCAATAAGTCTCTAGCCTGGAGAAATCACTCTGCCCTTTGGACAACTTTGAGGAAAGTGTGCCACATCTTAAATCTTTATTACTTTTTAGAAAGGAATATTTACCAACAACAGTTCCAAAATACATATAACCCATTTTGTGGAAAAGTTGTTGAACATTTATGAGATTTCCTTCTGTAAAAGACCTAATAAGGAGCAAGTGTGTTTGTGTGTGTGTGTGTGTGTGTGTGTGTGTGTGTGTAGAACTTTTCAGATTTTAGCTTAGAGATTCTAACTTAGAGAATCTATTGTATTTTAAGGTTATGAAAGGTCTTTAGTATCCCACAATATTTCTTTAAAGTTTAAACTGTGCTTCATTTACAAGTGCTTTCAATGGATCTTCAAAATATTTAGTTGCCAATCAAGCAACTTTAAGATCTGAAAAAGAGTTAACTAAATGCTAACATTTTTTAAATTTATGACTATGAATCTCTACAATGATAAAAGTTGGCTTGGATCATACCTTTGAGTTGAATATTTATTGGGTTGATTATTCTGATAGAGAAGGCACAAAGACTTGAGAGAATATGTGACTACTTATTTTTACCGATGCAAAAATGCTAAAATGTCTGAAATATTTATTGATACATGCATACTTTATCATCACTAAAGGAACACATGGTATGGGAATTTCTCCCTGTCCTACAGTTTATTTGTTTTGGTTTCAGGTCTCAGCATGTGATCTTTTGAGGTTACTTGAATTTACTGGTGATATGATCATCCTTTGAGCTGGGTTTAAAGGAATTAAAGGATTATAAAAAGCGACATCTGATTTGGGGTATCTGCCTCGAACTAAAGGAAAATTTGAAATAAGCCAGGTTCTTTTCAAATACGTCATATCTTAATACTCAGATGATTTCATATCTGAGGATTTGGTAGATGTGGTACTGTTTTCAACAATGTTTATCTATGTTGTCATGGATCCTAGAGATGAATTATATAATTCTATTTTTCTTTGGCCCTTTTTTTGTACATTTTCTGTTCTTTCTGCATATTTGGTGGGCATTGGAATAGTCAGTAGTGTTTGGAAATTATTTCTGGCTTGGAGGTGAGGATCCATTTTCAGCAGTATTTGGGTGACCATGTGGTAATTAAGATCAAACCTACAGCTCTGACATGCAAAGTATGTACTCCTGACCTTTGAGCATCTCCTCAGCTCCCACTCTGTTCAGTTTTAAGACTGCATGCATAGACATTTCTAAAGTATATGGTTATGAACAGTGTAACTATAAACAATTTAAGAAATAGGAAAGAAGATAAAATGTTTTGAATTTTATTCACTAATATAAATACAAATATCTAGGTCTATGAGTTAGATTCTATTAATACTTCTTTACAAAAGAAAAACTAAAAGGTGAAAAAGAATAAGCATTACATTTTTTCTTCAAAGTAACAAGGTATTTCTTTTTTAAAAAAGGAGGGAATTTTGTTCACTAAATAATTTACTCATTCAGGATTATGAAGATGTGGCATATATAGACAGTGAAAAGCTATGTAGCTGCAAGGAATGATGAAATCATAGAATTTGCTGCAACCTGGTTGATACTAGAAGATAGCACGCTGAGTGCAGTAAGTCAGAAGAAGACAAATCCAGGATGATCTCACTTATCTATGGTATATAGAATATTGGAGGAGAAAATGTACTGTAGTAAAGCAGAGATGCCTAGGTCACCCCTGACTTCAGTGTTTAAGGAGGATCTTTTCCAAAAAGCAAAAGATCAAGGGAGAAAGAAGAAAAGTAAAGAAGTTAATGGGTGAATAGGGGTCAGGTCTTCAGATACACTTGTGAAACATATACTCAATAAGACTGAAAACACGAGAGCTAAACTGCAACCACTGGAAAATTGTGCTGTGCCTATCAATAGGCAGAGGATGGGGCAGAATTTTGGGTTGGGGATGGGAACACTTGTGGAGGGAAGTTGACACTGGTGGTGCAATTGTGTTGAAATAGCATTGCCTTAAATTCAACTATCAATAACTTTGTACATCACTAAGATTAAATAAAAATCTCAATTAAATAATTAAATAATTAATTAAATAAATAAATAGGTAATTTACTCATTCTTTCATTTGTCATTCTAACAACAGTTTGTCAAATGCCTGAAATTAATTTAGCCAATCTAATGTCATTATATTAATAGAATGGAGGCAAAAATCACATTTAAATAAAAACCTAATAATCTGGACCCAGACAGGTTTGTGACCATAACAAACAAAAAACTTTGAGAAAGGCTACTTAATTTTGTTTCTCTAGATCTCACTATTAATAAACTAGGAAGACACAGTTTAAGAAAAACAGGAGCCATAAGAATATTGCAGATGGGGGGCTGGTACAATAGACAAGAGAGTAGGGCATTTGTCTTGCGGTGCAGCTGACCCGGGTTCAATTCCCGGCATCGGTATGGTCTCCTGAACACTACCTGGAATAATTACTAAGTTCAGAGCAAAGAGTAACCCCTGAGCATCGCCAGGTGTGACCCCCAAAAAAATAAGTAAACAAATAATTAAATAAAAAAATAAAACTTAGGAAAAAACAAATATTGCAGATGGTATGCATAGTCAAACTTTTTTTGTACATATTTTTTTTCACTTTGTATTTGTGCTTGTGTAGTTAAGTAGCAGTCTCATTAGGGAATGAGCCAAGAAGTTGAAAATATTCAGAATAGAAGCCTCTCCAATTTTACTTCCACAACAAATGCAGACATAGTCTATCGGAATAATAATTAAAATCAACAGAAAATGGCATGCATTTAATAATTACTTGATCACTTGACATTCCGTTATTCATTGATTTGCTCTAGCAGGCACCAGTAATGTTTCCATTTGACCCTATCACATGCCTGTGTAGCCCAATGGCATCTGTTGTTTCTGGAATATGAAGAGGCTCAAACTGTTTGTTCAGGGTCTTGACGAAGAAGTCTGACCATCTTGTAGGTAGGCGGCCACGTGATCTTTTGACAATCTATTTTCAGCTTTTAATAGACTTATCGTATTTATAGTTAATTTTAAAGTAAAGGTAATATGAATATTCATGCATGTAGAAAGAAAAAATCCAGAGGCCAGGAAGATAGTTCAAAGAGCTAATAGTGCGTGTTTTGCAGACTGGAGCCCAGGTACCTTCCCTGGATCAGTTTGTCCCCCAGATACAAGGAGAAAACCAAAGCACTATATCTAGACTGGTCTCTGAGTGGCACTTAAAATAAACTTTTTTATTGTAAAATAAATAAATATTTTTTTAGCTATGACAGTTTTTATTTGTTTTTTTTCCTCCAAGAAAACAAAAAATGAGAACTAACAAATCTAAAACTGAGGTGTTCAGAGATATCCTTAAGTTGAATACCTTTTTGTAAATAATTAATATTTTTAAGGTGTAAATAATATTCATGTCCTTTCTGGTTTCTTTTTCTGCCATTTTTCACACCGTATAGAGAAAGGTGGATTTAGTTGAACTTTGTGTTGAAGTTTGTGTTTTAGTTGAAGCTTGTGTTTCTTAGAGGAAGAACTGTATATTTCATGCTGCCAACTTTTCTGCTATCTCTGCCAGCTTGTGGCAATAGACAAACTCTCTCTTGGATGGTGACAGCACCTGATTCATCTTCATGTCCCTGCAGTGATTTGGGATATTGGGAAGCACCATAGAAGCAGAAACAGAAGACTTGGTATCTCTGCAACATGGGGGAAATCACAAATTCAGTGAACATCTAATGTTACTAAAGTTAAATATTATCATTCCTGTTATAAAATCTTCCTTGATATTTCTATAGTGCAAATTTGCAGAGCATTCATTAAGGTAAAAATAAAGGGGCTATGAAATTAAAACATTTCTGAAAGTGAGTGCAGACATTCTGAGTGAGGATATAAATGGTCAAATTACATATAAACAAGAGTGGTATTTAAGCAGCAGATCTAGTAGAACCTTTTTAATAATTGAGGACGACATAAGCAGCTCCTACCATACACAGATGCCATCAACGATAGACTCCAATTCACCCGAGTTTAAGACAAATTTGAAATCATGAGGGCCTTTCATTCAAAAGCACTATCATCACTTGATTCTAAGTTTGTATTTTGCACTGATGTGTTCAAAAATTAATTAAAGTCTGCCTTTAATCCTTTCAAAAAGAACAGGGATAAAAATATTTCCAACTAATAATTTTATATTTGCCATTATAATATCTGTCTAGTTCCCAATACAATTTTATATCATAACTTATTATTATTGTAAATATTTATTTGATCTTCTTTGCTCCTATGTAATATATGAATAGTTGTAAAAATTTACATAGAATATATTTGGAATTTAGTTTGGTATCACACAGACCACTGATAGTCTTTATTTTACTGAAAACTAAACTTTTAAGGAATTGAATCAGTCATTTGGACAACATGGTACTGCTAACTGCTAAAGGCATGGTCATTTTTAGTTATTTCACAACAATTCAGCAAAACAAATGTGATGATTAAGCAATTCAGATACTCATAAAACATGTGGGGGAATCTCCAAATTGTTACCGCCAAATATGCTGTAGCTTAGGGACATTTTAATGAACTTGCAAATGGCCCAAGAGATAATACCAAGTTTAAGTTATTTGCTTTGCCTGAAGCCACTTCCAGTTCAACCCCAGGCATTACCTGTTCCTCAGAGAACTTCCAATAGTGACTCTCAACCAGAGAATAGGGAGTAACCACTGAAAATTGCTGTGTGGACCTTCTCTAAAATAGAAGGGGAAAAGAAAGCCTGTCTTGCTATTTAAAATCCATTCTCACTTTGGATGTGGTGCTTGAGACCCAGTTGTTTTTAAACAAATAGCGTGCTTCATTTGGAGGATAAGTTAACTGCTTTTTCTGTTGGAAAGAAGGCTCAGAAGAAAGAGTTTAAATGAACTGAGCTCATGTCTCATGAGGCACATACTGAAGAACAATCAGGGGCTTTGCTGAATGTCAGCTCAGTTTTCTTTAATAATAGCTCTCAATAGTCAATGGAAAAGCCAAATACATTACAATCGCAAACAAACTTAGCTCTGTTTTTGCCTTGTGAAAAAGCATTGATACCCATGTAACCAAGCAGGTGACATTTCAGAAAATCTGTAATGGAAAAGCCATAGTAAGATTTTGCACAGATTTCTCAGTTATTTCTATTTTCTTCCTTTACAAAAGTTTGCATTTGTATGAACAAAAACAAATATTACAGATATATTGAATGACAACACTTGAGAATTTTGTAAAACAAATTTGATTCAATTCTAAGTCAACTAGAAAGGTATAAAATAATTTCATTGTCTCCTTTCCCTTTGGTTGAGTTTTCTTTGAGACTAATGCTGTTTTCATTTAAGAAAACTTTTAATTTCCATTTTTGAAAGAAAAGAGTGCCTTGCAAAACTCTATTAGTTACTAAAGAAAAGTCAATTTCCTCAACTTTGATTTTATTTACCTTTACTCACATTAAATTACCCACTAAAACTTCATAATTTCCGTCATTGTCAGAGTATTTGCTATGGGTTGGAAAACTTGCTTACGATGGTTTAGACTCTGAGACTCGATCTCCTTAAATTGTATATATACCTATGGAGACAAACATGTAAAAATAAGTGTTCCCTCCCTTTGTGCTATCTTATCTCCTGGACCTGGAGGAAAAAATAACTTTATAAAATTTTATATCTAGGATTGAAGAGAAACTTAAGAAAAAGAAATTTCTCACTGAATTGATATTGATATTTACTCAACTGGATGGTTGTTGGAGGACAGGTTTAGCTATTCTGGGAGTTTTGTTGTTTTGCCCACTCCCAGCTTAATCTTATTTAAGTCAAGGTTCATTCCTAATGAGACCTCTCTTCTATGTAAACACTGCTAGAGGGTGTGGCACTTACAGAAGTCACCTTGATTGAATAATTTCTGACTTATACATCTACTAAGACTTCGATGTTTTCTAGATTGGGCACAGCTCCTCTTTATACCCACTGCACCCAGCATGGGATAGTTAGAATTTACCAGGAGACTACCACCCTGGCTACGCTGAGACTATAGGAAGACTATAGGAAGGATCATACTAGTTTGCTCTAAGCAGGCGAGTGTGACCCTTTCAGGACATGAGAACAAGATAATCAGAATCACCCTGGTGCAGATAATAATAAGAAGGACCTTGTGGGTACCATCTAGATTACATGAAGCTCATAAAGTTAAGATGTATTACTTTATACCAGCCCTCTCTCTCTCCAGTGTTTTACGTAAGAGATAATCTTGGTAGAAAGGATTAGACCTTGGCATAACCTTTGTTTATACCTGCAATAGGGTGTGGCACTACACTCTGTTTAGAGTTCTTTGTTGACATGCCCCTCCCGGTTGGATTACTTTGGTGTATATAAGGGGACTGACTTGAGGCCCCTGGACCTTCAACTTCAACTTTTGCCTTTTGGGCTTTTTAGCTTTTGGTTTTTGGCTCCTGTGGCTTTTGGATTTTGGATTTTGCTCGTTGGCCTTTTGCTCCTCTTCTGGGTAGGAGTCAGCTCGGGTGAGATCCTCTCTCTTTGGTAGGAGACTTAGGCTCCCTTTGCATGGTCTAAGTTCGGACCAGAGCTAAAGTTTGTTCATTATATTGGAGTGCTGTGGAAGAGCTTTTGTACTATTAAAAGCCATTTTGGAACTGCACCGGACTTTTGAGTTTTCATCTGTTCTCCGGCGTCCTCGGAGGTAGAAGAGAACCTCTGTCCTGACACTGTCGGGGACCCCAGCGGCGTTCCCGACAGATGGTGAAGAAGTTCTTTTGCCAAAACAAAGAGGATTTTAGTATAGAAAGAAAAAAAGAAAAGATATTATGCAATGGGGTAAAAAGAAATCTATTATGTTTCTAGCTTATATTATATACTCCTAGAATATCATAGACAGTTTGTGAACAGCAACCTCGTTATCTGAAATCAATTAATGGAGAAGTTATATGAGTGCAACAAGGAGAGAATTTTGACTTCTCTGAGTCTTGGAGAGCCTCACAATAAGCCAGACGACCCTCCCCCGACTCCATGGGGGCTGCTGTTTTACACATCTGGACTTCTTTCTCGTCACAACTCCACCCAGCAGACCAACTGTCACAGCCCGGATCATCGACACCCACCCTGCAGCAGTTTTTTTTCAATCCGCCCAGGTATGCTGAACCAGAGACTCTCAGACATGGGGCAGAGCTGCTACTTGCTCTCTCTGTGCCCAGCCGCTCATGAGGCGCCCAGGAGGCATAGCGGGTTCTAGCCCTGGCCTGCCACCCAAGCAGAGCCTCACAACAAGCCAGAGGACCCCCCCCCACTCCATGGGGGCTGCCGCTTTCCACATCCGTACTTCCTTCTTGTCACAACTCCACCCAGCAGACCAGACTATCACAGCCTGGCTCGCTTGGCGCTAGCCGCCGCACAGTTCATCAATAATCGCTTTATTTAGAGGTGACTACAATAGTATGCCACCCGCATGGCAAGCCTGGCTTGCTGCTCGTGTCATATTTGATATGTCAAATACCAGTAACATTTATATTAGGTAATTCCCATGACCTAATATAATGTCTTGAGGCTCTTTATGTTCCTGAAGCAAGCGGATGGGTTCTACTAGCTTGAGACAGGACATATGTAGATATTACTGGTGCCCACTCTAGCATACAGATGATCAACGGAGATAGTAATAGTGATAGGAGTCTTGGATCCAACCTGGCCTGTGCTCAGTTGAATGAAAGCATGTCTGAGTGAATAAGTGAATGAGCTGGAGTTTTCCAGAGCTGTCAGGTATAGGCCATCACAAGGAAGAGGATTTGTAGTTTTCTGAATAATCACAGACTGTGGTTGTGACAACTAAAGTCCCAAGAACAACTGAAGTGAAAAAGATGGACTTTAGAAATGGGAAAAGGAAGTCAGACGGCACAGGCTGGAGAACTAGCCATGGTGAGAAAGCGTCAGGTCTGGTTTTATGCCCAATAGAAACAGAGAACAGAGCAACTATTACATATATTCTAGTAAGTTTTTAACACATGCACATGCAAGAGGGAGAACATTGAACCTGTGCCGTTGAGGACCACACAACGGTTATTGCTATATGCTACGGGATGGAAAACGGCACAGGACTGTCATGCCAGCAGGTTGATTTCAGTATAATAATGAAGCTAAAGGTGAGTGTAGGCCAAGAGGACTCTACTGTACTGTTCCCAACAACTGGCACTAAGCAGCCAGGACCTGGGGACATTACAAAAGTATTTTTAAGGGTTTTTTCTTGGCCCAATCAGAGCACTTCATATCATGAGCCTCAGGTCAAAACACTTTAGTTGCTTTATGTTTTGTTTTTAATATCAGAGCGTCCTTCTAAGATTCTTTGCTTACTTTTCTTTTTTTATCTAGATGGAAAGGGATGATAGGGGAATAGAGAGGCAAATTTTTAGAAAGCTTTGACACAAGGTAGAAAAAGTAATTCTCAAGGAGTGATTTTTTTTTCAATTCTGGGGCTACGCCCAGTTTCAAGGTCTCTCCCCCAGTGTGCAATATAATTGTTAAATTATTTGCCTTAATTTTCCTCTAGATTAGTCGTCTATAACTTTTACTTGTTTGGTCTAGATAATTCATTTATTAAAAATGGAAGATCTTTTCCCTTAATACTTCCTACATTCTAAATTTGCTTTGCTGTTTATTTTGTGTGTTGTTAGCTAATTTCATTTTTATTCCAATTATTTTTAGTAAACTAATAATTCACTCAAAAACTCTTAAAAAGTTCAAGAAAATGTGTGTTGCTTCATTATTGAAAAAACACATTTTCTAAGTGATGCCTTTTGTATTGCCTTGCATCATATCTGGAGACATATAATGGCTTATTGACCCATTTCAATGAGGCAGTAAATTCCGGTCACAAAGCTTACACATCAGACAGCTGACTGAATGCAGCCTGATTCTTGGCCATAGACAGGATAAATTCTTCCAAATAGTGACATCAAGATATGGATTAAATATCTGTGCATAATCCCTTTTTGGGTTGTTACCTAAAAGTCTAAAGATCTGGGAAATTAATTTGGTTGTGCATGTAGATCCAAATACAGGCTTGCTAACAACATTTAAAAAAAACTTGACTCATGAGGATTAGGAAGAGTAACAGAGCCTGAGACGTTCTCTACCCCATCCCAGCCCCAGCCTTCAAAAAAATCCCTTTAAAAAGAAAAACAGTGATTCCAGACAATAAGCCCAAAAAGGGTCTGAAAAGCAAAATTCCTGACAAATATCTTTAAATCATGCGAACATTACGTGGATATCGTTTAGAAATGTTGTACTCTTTAACTCTTAAACCAAAGTGCACTGATAGAATTTTGGCAAACCCCACTCACATCACCTAAAATATTGATGTAACATTTTATTTTGTATAAATTAAAGTGAAGTTAGTACTTTGATTTTTTTGTTACTAATCTAATGGACAATTCTGAGAAAGCTAATTTATCTCTGAAAACTTGTATAATAGATTTAAAAGGATAGTAATTTTATTTATTTTCTAAAGTCAGAACAACTCTGATAGCAAAGCAAGACAAGAACATTAAAAGAAAGCAAAATTAAAATGCTAATTAAGGATTAAACTGCTTCCCTTATCATCCTGATATAATAATTAAGCTATGTTATGGCAGGTAGGCATTTACCTTGCACACTACCCACCAAGGTTTGATCCCTGGCATCCCATAAGGACCATGGTCCCATGGGAGTAACCCCTGAGCACTGCCAAGTGTGACCCAAAAAAGCAAAAAAAAAAAGAATTAAGCTATAGTATGTTTGTATTTATAGCAGGACCAGACTTCTCAGAGTAAGTTTTTGTTCAGCTTTTTCACATTTTAATAATATTGATTTTTAAATTTCTTGTTAATATTTATTAGTGCTTTACATGCCTTGAGTATTTCCCTTTATTAGAATGATTGCCAGATATTTTCTCTAGTCTGTAGGGCTTTTTATTCTCACTATTGTTTCATTTGCAATGCAAAAACTTCTTCATTTGCTGTAATCCCATTTGTTTCTATTTGTTCCCATTTGCTTGTCAAGGACATTGAATTGTTAAAGATGCGTCTTACACCATCAAGAGTTCTACCATAAGCCTGAATGATTGTTTTCCGAACTTTTCATCTGCACATGTGTGTTTTGTGAGAGTTAAAGAGTGTCTCTTATAATTAGCAGAAGACTAATTTTGTTTCCTGACTGATCCAGTTCCTGTTTTTTTGGTAGACGAGTTTGTTTGGATTTCAGAAAAAATCATTTGTTGCCATTTTTCTATGACGATTTCCATTCTTCTTGCCACTTGGCATTTGTTTTGTTTTCAGAACTGGTTCTGAGACAACAAATTCCTCAGAATTTCTCAGTTTTTGTTTTTCTGAAAATGTGTTTATCACTCCCTCAAATCTGAGTAATAACCTTAGGGGCAGAGGTTTCTTAGAAAGTCTTTTCATAAACGACTTTGAATATACCACTTTCTTCTCTTGTTCCAAGCTTGATTCTTGCTTCCCTTCCATGCTTCTGACACAACCCTAGACCCCTGATATCACACATGGCCCCCTGAGCCTGCCAGAAGCGATCCAGTTTTATGTGAATACAGAATACAGCTGGGTGTGCGCTCTCAAAAATGATATCTAAAAATTTAGTCTATAAATTAAACTAGGCTCAACTTAGAAGGAAAACATATGCATAAATATTTTATTATTTAACAGATATATTACTGACACATTGTCCCCAAATAAACAATAGTTTATCTTCACATTTTAAGAGAAAATGTTATAATACCTGGAAGTTTCAATGAGTTTTATTATCAATATCCTAAGAGAAAGTCTATATTGAGTGTGTGATTGATCAGAGATTTGTTTTTTTTTTTTGGGTGTTCCTATATATGGGGGAGTTCAAGGTTACTTCTGGCTTTGTACTTGAGGATTAATTCCAGGGGATCTTGGGGTGGACCGTGAGCTGTTGAGATAAAATTCAGACCTTTGCATGCAGTGCAAGGGTGTTGCATCCATGTGCTCCAGCCTTTTGAGCTGCTTCCTGGCCTTGTTAGAGAACTTTAAAGCATGACTGAAACATTTCGTTGGTAACTACATAATTGCCAATTTAGGCGAAGGGAGATAGCTCAAAGGACTGGAACTCATGTTTTGTATTATGAGGTCTCAATTTCTGTCTTCAACTTCTATCTTCTTTAGGTCTCAATTTCTATCTTCAACTTCTATGCACCACATCCCCCATCATCACTAGGTATGACCCCGGTGACCCCAGAACTAGGCCATGCACTGTTGGTAGACTCCAGGGCCCTTAAGTATTGCTAGAGAGCAAACACGAGTTTAAAAAAAAACATGCCATGGGGCCGGAGCGATAGCCCAGCGGGTAGAGTGTTTGCCTTGCACATGGCTGGCCCATGCAGACCCAGGTTCGATCCTCGGCATCCCATATGATCCCCGAGCACAGCCAGGAGTAATTCCTGAGTGCAGAGCCAGAATAAACCCCTGAGCATTGCCAGGTGTGACCCAAAAAAGAAAAAAAAAAAAGAATAAAAATGCTAACTTGTTTATGAGTATATTACCTGTGAATAAATAAGAGTATAAATTAGGGATAAACTGCTTCTTCAAATGTATTTAAACTTCCTCCACATAACAGGAAGGTCTTAAAATAGGAAACTTAAAATATTTTTAAAAACAAATACTATTTTGTTTAAGAATAGAGCCTTGTTAAAATTATATTAATTCATTATAGACAGCTCATATCCCTTTCTTTCAAAATTTGGCAAAAACTATTGAGAAAAGTAAACATTAGATTTTGCTAACTTGACCTTAAATTTTGCTCCAGGATTCCATAAAACATATTCTCTTTTATTGTTGACCATATATAAATATTGTATATTCATGAAAATTGAATAAAACTAAACTTTAAAACTATACCACAAAAGAAAAAGAGCTAGCAGTGCCAAGGTTTGCACTGACTCAGGAAACGGTAGTCTATAATCACAGACTCTAACCTCCCCCCCAAACAAATTACACTCTGACAAAAACTGTCTGTCTGCAGAAGGAAAGTCAACATGACTATCATATTGGAATGAGCTTCAGCAGAGTAATCCAACAGAAGAGTCACTAAAGATTAAAATGGGATCTGACAACAAGGCAAGATACAACCGCTGGATCCAGAGAGCAGAGGTTTATTGCAAATGCTGAGCTGGAATCCTGGCTTGGGAAAGGGATGTCCAAAAGGAAGCCACAGTGGGTTGGAAAGCAAGCTTTTTTTGCCCATAAATGTTGGTGATGTTGAAACCGCAAAAACCTCAGAGGTTCAAATTGGGTAAGTCAGTATTTCAGAGTGGCAGGGTGGGGTAACCAGCTTGGTTCTGCTGAGTAGCGGAGAACTAAGTATACAGAGTGAGGCATTTGGGGTTCTATTCCCAAACCTGGCTCTTACTTCCTCAAGATATCAGTGTTAGCTATTTTGTTTTTTCTGTGCCTGTTTTCCTCTAAGTATAATAAGATAGAAACATACAATGTATTTAATTTTTTAGGATGATATGAGTTAGTGTTTTCAAAGAAAAGAGATTAAACATACATGAAAGAGAAATGTTAAAGTTAAAGAGATTTTACAAATTCATTAACGTGATGGTTTTGACAATAAAACTTAGAAAGTTGAGATGGACTCCAAATCATAGATGAAATTAGTGTTTTTAAAGCTTTTCATTTTTAACTTGGAATTATAGACTGCACTATAACCCTTTATTTTGTTTGCATGCCTAAGCAGACATGCATTGCTTTGTAAAGAGCTAAAGATTACCCTGTACTTAAATATTTAATGACAAATATATTTAAAAAATAACCTTAATGATGACCTATCATAAAATATGTTATTCAACTGTATATATAAAAGTGAAATATATATGTATACAGTTTTAAAGTAAGACCAAAGAGATATATGTGAAATAATAAGTTTTTTTTCTGTTTTTCAAATATCTTTATATTTTTCTTCCAACTCACCAATGATTTTCTAATACTATGCATGTGTATAGTAGAAAAGTAGTACATTCTGAATCGTAAGTATAAAATTTAGATTTTGTAAAAATGGTGTTTATTACTTGCATTCATCTTTTTTCACTCTTTAACTATTCATATGATGAGACAGAAATCAGATCTTTGCCCATGATTTTCTATATGCAATAGGTAATCCTACTGGTCTCCAATAAGAGTCTGCTTGGGACATTAGTTCTCAGCAACCCATAATACCATACTTGGAAGGGTAATCAATCACTGAAATCAAGCCACAGACTCACTGCAAATACTAATAAAAACAAGAAAATCTAGTTCTCAGGTGCTGTGACTTTACGTACGTCAGTACCTAAGCTCGTCTTTTTCTAACAGCGATAAAGAATTTCAGATTATTGTCGTAATCACCTATAACTTCCACATTAGTCAATAATTGTCCCTTACTAAAATTGACTTCCTGATTTTATGGAATCATTGATTAATTAAATCCCATGTGTTCTTCCCATCTGTCAGCTATTAATTTTATTCAGGTTATTGAGTCCATAGTCCTCATTACAGCAATGCATCACAAAATTCTATGTCCTTTTCTCCTTTCATTTTGCCTTTTTAATAAGTCACATTTATTAGAAGCTAAAGTTAAGAGACTTCCGTGGAGATGGAGCTGGTACCCTTTCCCCCATCTCTGTCACGTCTGGGAAGCCCAGTGTCTCGCCCACAGGTTGCTCCCCATCTCTGTCCCATCTGGGAAGCCCAGTGGACTCGCCCACAGATTGCTCCTGCCCCTAGTGTGTGTCTCTGTCTGAACCAGAGACACAGACATAGGGCAGAGCTGATACTGGCTTTTGCTTCGCAGCTTTGCAGTTCATCAGTAAATGCAGTTTTCTTCAGATTCAGCTGTAGACCTACCTTTCCACATTCTCGGTCAAAGTCAGCCAGCATTTGTGCCACTTGGCTAATGTTTGGAGTAATTAGAATAATGTCATCAGCGAAGCGGAGGTGGTGTAGTTGCCGACCATCTATCTTCACTCCCATTCCTTCCCATTCTAATTGTCTCATGATGTTCTCGAGGGTGGCACTGAAGAGTTTTGGTGAGATGGTATCACCCTGTCGAACCCCTCTTTTGACATCAATGATCACTTCTTTGTAGAATGGTGAGATCCTGATAGTGAATCCGTAATACAGCTCATGAAGGATCTTGATGTATTGAGTTTGAACACCCTGTTTGACTAGGGCTTCGATGACTGCTTCAGTCTCCACAGAATCAAAGGCTTTCTGTAAATCAATGACCGTGAGACAGAGCGGCATCTTGTACTCCCTACAAACCTCAATGAGCTTGGTTACTGTGTGGATATGGTCGATTGTGCTGTATCCTTTCCGGAAACCTGCTTGCTCACATGGTTGTCCTTCATCTAGTGTTCTGCTAATTCTGTTCAGGATGACTCGTGTAAACAGCTTGTAGATGACAGACAACAGGCAGATGGGGCGATAGTCGTGAATGTCTCCCTTCTTGAACAGTAAAACTGCTCGTGTTCCATTGAGAGGGCACCTTGCATTCGGACAGGTAGCTAGAGCCGAGCTAGTGTATTGATGAGTACCGATGGCAGATTCTTTAGGTGTTCGGGTCTGACTTTGTCTGGGCCTGGTGCTGTTCCCTTCTTTACGGACGAGATGGCATGTCGGATTTCAGAAGGGAGAACGTTGGGAATGACATACCCACCCTGTGGAATTTGGTATGTGGGCAGGTGGTTGTGGCTATCAAAGAGATTTGAGTAGAAGTCCTGGATAATCTTCTCCATTGCCTTTCTGGAAGATGTGATAGATCCATCAGGGCGTTGGAGGGAAGTCATCTTGGTCTTATAGCTGGCGAAGGACAGGCGGGCAGTGCGAATACTTTTCCCGGCCTCTGCTGCATCTTCCAGTATTTCTGCTCTTCTGTCTTTGAGGACTGCTTTTATTGCTTCTCTGCACTGTTTAGCAAACTTGGATGTTAGCATTTGGTCTCCTGAGGCTCGCGCCTTGCCATGTTGGCGAATGAGCTCAAGAGTTTCTGAAGACAAGCGCCCTTTTGTGTCTTTCTCTCTCTCGGCATTCTTGGCACAATCATGGAGGTGCTGAACCAGTCGGTTGTATTCTTCATCGATGTCATCAATGATGGTATCTTTCCATGTTGCCGCAATGGTGCCAAAGAGTTCCCAGTTGGTGGTCGTTCTGGGAGTTCTCTTCTTAAACTTTGCAGCTATTTCTCCCCCTGCTGGGAAGTAGAATTTTGCACGAAGGAGACGGTGGTCCGATCCTGTCTGGAATTTGGGGACGACAGCAACATTGGTCAGACAAAACCGTCTATTGAAGATGATGTGGTCAATTTCATTGTGGAACTGTCTGCCAGGAGATTTCCATGTCCAACGTTTCGCTTCAGCCTTCTGAAACTGTGAGTTCCCATGAATAGTCTTGGTGGACATGATGAACTCAGATATTCTCTCACCCAGTTCGTTCCATTCTAGGCCGTGGGTCCCAATGTGGAGTTCTTCAGCTGATCTTCTCGGTCCTATCTTGGCATTAAAATCACCGACTATGATCTTGTAGAAGGTGTGATCTTTTTTATAGAACTCCTCGAATTCCATGTAGAATTTCTCAATTTCATCTTCTTTTGTATGTGGATGTTGGTGCATAGACAATGAAGATAGAAATTGCTGGCAGTGGGCCACATCTCTTCAAGTGTAATCGTCCTTTTCGGTTTGTTAGGCATTCAAATGAATCAATGTTGACAGCCATGTTCGTGTTGACAAGGACACCAACGCCACCGACGCCTCTTTCATCACATGTTCCAAGGAACAATTCTTCCTCCGGTGTCAAATACAGCATGATGCGACTGACGCCTCCTCGTCTCAGTCAGACCAATGATGTCGTACTTGATCTTTTTTGCTTGCAGCATCAGATCCTCAATATATATTCCGATGCCAGCGTACGTGCATTGAAAGTACAGACAGTCATTTTAGTCCTTCTTCGTTTTGGCAGCCTAGGACAGCCGTGAAATTTTATCAGGCACTGCTTGTTTGCCTTTCTTACTGCTGCCGTATTAAGGGCTCTTTCGGGTCAGGAAAATAAACATTTTTATTACTGGATTTGGCATATCGAACATGCATTGGACAGCTTGCCAGGCTCTGCCATGCGGGCGCTATATTCTCATTACTTTGTGGGGGCTCTCTCAGAGGGGTGGGTAGAATATTTATGGCAATTTGGAGGTAAATCCGGGAAAGCTGGTTTCTGCTCTACCGGGTGTTCATGAGAAATGAACTAGTTCCTGAGGCCCCATTCACTCTCAATGAAACAAACATCTCTGAATGCAGCAGTTATGTGTACCTAGGTCGAGAAGTCAACTTGATGAAGGACCTAAAACCTGAGCTGCACAGGGAGGAAGAGAGCGGCATGGAATGCCTTCAAAGGCATCGAAGACATAGCTAAAAGGACAAAGAACCTCCGGCTCCGGGCACATCTCTTCGACTCCACCTTTCTCCCTGCATTAACATACGCCTCAGAGACCTGGGCCCTACGAAAGCAGGATGAGAATGCTATTCGGGTCTCCCAGAGAGGAATCGAAAGAGCTATGCTTGGAATATCACGCCTCACTTAAGTGAGAGAAGGAATCGGAGTTCTGACCTCCGTCGCTATTCCAGTATCAGGGACTCTGTCTTGTTTGCCAAGGCATCGAAAATCAGATGGGCTGGACATATAATGCGATTGGAGACAACCGCTGGACTAGAGCCGTTACCGACTGGATCCCACGGGATGTCAAAAGATCACTTGGCTGCCCCCTTCAAGATGGTCAGACTTCCTTGTTAAGACCCTGAAGGAACGGTTTGAGTCTCTTCATATTCCTGAATCAACCAGATGCCATTGGGCTACATTGGCACGTGATAGGGTCCAATGGAAATGTTACTGGCGCCCGCTCGAGCAAATCGATGAATAACGGGATTCAAGTGATCAAGTGATCAGTAAATGCAAGAACTGAGAGCCTACTGACTACCAACAGTATCCCAACCGCATGGCAGAGCCTGGTAAGCTACCCGTGTTGTATTCAATATGCCAAAAGCAGTAACAATAATAGGCTACATTCCCATGAACTGAACGAATGGTGTCAGGCTCTTTGTGTTCCTGGAGCAGCAGATGCCCTTGGGCTACACTAGCACATGACAGAGACGAATGGAAACATTACTAGCACCCGTTGGAGCAAATCAATGAACAGGAAGACAAGTGAAGACAAGTGACAAATAAGTAACATTCCCTGAATTAATATGACTTCTTAATGTTTTTTCTGCCTATACCCAAGGTTCTCAGAACTACTGAAAAAATTTTCAAGTGCAGAATTGATTTCCTTATAAAATACAATCAGGCATCTTAACATTATACGCTATTTAGTAAAGCATGGGCCAGAGTGATAGCACAGCCAGTAGGGCATTTGCCTTGCATGCAGCCGACCTGGGTTCAATCACCGACATCCCATATCGCTCCCGGAACACCACCAGGAGTAATTCCTGAGTATGACCCAAAAAGCAACAGCAGCAACAAAAAGATAATTAGTAAATTCTTTTGCAATCTTATTTTACCTTTACATGCCTCCAACTTTTGTTATTATTATTATTATTATTATTATTATTATTATTAATATTGCCAATTTCATAAAATTAAAAAAAATTGTTTGAGTTGTTTGTGAACCTCATCTTGCAGTGCTCAGGAATATTGGAGGAATATAAGAATATATTGTTTAGCACAATAGCATAGGGGCTGTGGTATCTCTCAAATGATAGAACACATGCCTTGAATGTTCAAAGTCCTGATGGATCCTTGGTACTATCAGGCACCCAAGTAGCTGCACATGTATCACTATGGTGCTTGAGCACAATCTGGCTAAACACGGCCAACCATGACTGTGTTTAATAGCACAGGAAGGACATAAGCACCAATAATGATCAGGAGTTTCCCATCCCCTCCTCTGCCCAATGTTTCCCTCCCAAAATCTTCATATAGCTTTTTATTGCCTAGGAGCCAAAGACCAAAATACTTTACAAGTAAGACTTTCCCAGTCTACTTCCTTCTTATTTTTCCAGTCCCATGAAATGGAAGTCACCTCTATAATGAGACAGTATTAGAATTATTATTCTCTTTTTATAGCTGAGGAAATGGTTCTGAGAATTTAAATTATTTTTGATTGTAAACTGCTTAGTATTTAGTACAGCTAAGATTCCTACCTAATTGAATCAATTGCTATGCTCTGTTTCAGAAAAGAATCTTGGTGAACAGATATAAATTTGTTTAAAATAACATTTAAGTGTCCAAAGAACAGAGTATTAAACTGAAGCAAATACTTTACATGAAGGAATATGGTTTCAAGAATAAAAATTCATTAAAAATATTGTCCATGGTAAATATTAATATTCATGCTTTATACATATTAATAATCAAGATAAATTGAACAACTTCTCAAATGATAATTTGTACACATTAATTTGTATATTCATGGTAACTCAATTAAACCTATAACATTTTCACACCAGTTTTCAAAAATTCAACTGAGGTATGGAAAAGATATAGTGTTCATCTAAAGTTATATACAAAGTACAGGTAATTAGACTTAAATTCAGGCTATATGCTGACAGAGTAAATAATTCCTAATACTCCCTTTCAATTAGGATTATTTGTCTTCTCAATTAAAGCAAATTAAACCAAATGAGTGAGGATGAGAAGTAGGAGTCATACAGTAAATAAATTCCAAGTTTTTCCACTTGTTTTCCTCAGTTTCTCTTTACCTTATCACCTCTCTATAGACTTTTGAAGCAAATATATTTTTATTATACAAATAGATATTATTTGTATGTCATCTTTGACAAAGATTCTTTTCATCTATTCTCATTTTTCTGATAGGGTTGAACATTTTATCTTAAGTCTGTTAAGTCTTGTTAAGTCTGACATGGGTTAATATATCTTGTATATTAACTCATGTCAAATGAGTATATAAATATTTTTGCTTTTTGGATCACACCCAGGGGTTAGTTCTGGCTCTTCACTCAGGAATTACTCCTGGTGGTGCTTGAGGAGACATGTGGAATGCCAGACATCGAACCTGAGTCAGCCACGGGCAAGGCAAACACCCTACCCACTGTACTATTGCTCCAGTCCCCAATCATACAAATATTTTCTCCAAAACTGTGATGCATCTTTTTATTCTTGCCATCAATTCATTTGCAGTGCAGAAATTTCTTAGTTCAATATAGTGTCATTTGTTTATGTTTGTTTCATTTGCTTGGACATTATTCCCTCTATATACTACTGAATTATTTTCCTTCCTAAGTAACTAAATTAACCCCTGGACATAGGTGGCCCATTCAAAGCACTAAATAAGTATGTGTTGAATTGATTCTCTAAATAAATTAAAATTTCCTTTATCTGATACATTGCTTTTTTAGATTAACAGTTGTGAATCAATGCTTATACTTTATTTTTCTTTATTTTTTTTTATTTTTACAATTAAAAAAGATATACAATTAAAAAGTTCATATTTGGGTTTTGGTCATACAGTGTTCCAGCACCCATCCCACCACCAGTGCCCATCTCCCACCACCAACATCCCCGGTTCCCTCCCCCAGCCCTCCTCCATGGCAGGTTCTTTATTTCTTTCCATTTCTCTCTCTTTCTCTTTTCCTTCCCCTCCAGACTATGGATTACAGAACATACATTAAAGGGTTGTCATGTGTATCTTTTTTGCCTGTATTTAATGCTCAGTTCTAGGTTGGCATTAGTACCCTCAACAATTGTTAGCACACTGTTTCATTTTCTGTCTTACCTAAACTCTGACTCCCACACGTTTGTGATAATTTCCACCTTTGACAAGACCTCCTGATATATGTTTCACTTGACCTTCGATGTTGGTATCATAATATGTACATATATAATTATGATATGCAGATTAATGCAGTCATTCTGTATCTGTCTCTCTCCTTCTGGCTAATTTCGCTCAACATAATCGTCTCCATGTCCATCCATTTATAGGCAAATTTTATAACTTCATTTTTCCTAACAGCTGCATAGTATTCCATTGTGTAGATGTACCAAAGCTTCTTTATCCAGTCATCGATTTTCAGGCACTCTGGTTGCTTCCAGATTCTGGCTATTGTGAATAATGCTGCTATGAACATAAAAGTAGGGATGGTGTTTCCACTGCGTATTTTTGGTTTCCCAGAGTTGATTCCCAGGAGTGGTATGGCTGGGTTAAATGGGAGTTCAATTTCTAGTCTTTGGAGGAATGTCCATATTGTTTTCCAGAAAGGCTGCACCAGCCGGCATTCCCACCAACAATGGATGAGTGTCCCCTTTTCCCCACATCCACGCCAGCACTTGTTGTTCTTGCTCTTTTGAATATGTGCCAGTCTCTGTGGTGTAAAGTGGTATCTCACTGTTGTTTTGATTTGCATCTTTCTGGTGATTAATGATGATGAACATTTTTTCATATGTTTTTTGGCCATTCGAATTTCTTCCTTGCTGAAGTTTCTGTTCATTTCTTCTCCCCATATTTTGATGGGGTTGTTTGTTTTCTTCTTGTAAATTTCTACCAGTGCCTGATACCACTGTCTGTATCACTGTCTTCCCATTCATCTTCGATTTGCTTCGAGCAGGCACCAGTAACATCTCCATATGACCTGTCTCATGCAAGTTGAGCCAAAGGGAACCTGCTTGCTCCAGGAACATAAAGAGCCTCAAACCATTCCATCAGATCATGAGAATGAGGTCTATAATTGTTACTGGTATCTGGCATATCAAATATGGCGCGGGTAGCTTGCCAGGCTCTGCCGTGCAGTTAGCATACTCTTGAAGTCATCTCAAAAGCCAGCATTTATTGATGAACTGTGCAGCCGCAAGCAGCCGCGAGCAGGCTGTGATAGGCCAGTCTGCTGGGTGGAGTTCTGATGGGAGGGAAGTCCGGATGTAGAAAATGGAGGCCCTCATGGAGTGGGGAGTTATCTGGCTTGTTGCGAGCCTCTGCTGGGGTGCTGGGCCAGGGCTAGAACCCGCCATCCCGGCTGGGCACAGGGAGAGCCAGTAGCAGCTCTGCCCCATGTCTGTCTGATATATCCTGGATATTAAACCCTTATCAGATGGGTAGTGGGTGAATATTCTTTCCCATTCAGTGGACTGCTTTTGTATCTTAGTCACTGTTTCTTTTGAGGTGCAGAAGCTTTTTAGTTTCATGTAGTCCCAAATGTTTATCTTTTCTTCTAGTTGTTTTGTTAGTGATGTTTCACCTTTGAAGATGCCTTTATCAATGCTTACACTTTAAAATGATAACATATATCTCTAACAATTGAAATAATACAAAAAATATTTTTTAAAATATTCTTGAAAAAAATATACAATACAAAGTACTTGAAAAGCAGGCGATAATAAGGTTTGTAATCACAATATGTTTACCTGCATAATCAATTTTCAAATATACATGTAAATATCAATTTTATGCTATATTCACATTTATTATCTTTTCCTATTTGTGGTCTGTAGGAACAAGATTTTCTTATATTTTCTTTTATTTGATGATGCTTTGCACTGCTCTTTCTATCTTATATGGTATGAATATACCAGTTTTTGTCCCATTTTGGGTTTGAGAAGGAAAAGGAATGTATTTGGATATTCACTATACAACAGTTTATTTGTACTAGTTTAACCAATTAACTCTAATATTTTATCTTTGAGTAGTCCTATAATACTTAGGCAGGTAGTTACAGGCTAAGGAACTCCAAGGAGCTAAGAGCTTCTCTTCTGAAAAGCGGGTGTAGTTGGAATAGTCCTGCATAAGAAATGGAGGCGCTTACCTTTCAAACTTATTCAGTACCTTAGTTCAAATATATCCTCATTCTTAAATGAGGGGTTTTGTGTATGACAAACTTATTCTTGTCTTGGATTCTGTGATTCTAGGACACATAGAGAAAATTGTTCATAGTTAATCTTTCATCTCTTATCTTGGTCATTGTGTGAGTGAAAATAATGGAAAGTAATTAGGACTAAAATGCCTGTTTTAAATGAGAATTTAAATCTTGCATCTCTTATCTTGACCATGGAGAGAAAATAATGGGAAGTGATTAGGACTAAATGCCAGTTTTAAGTCAGAATTTATTTATTTATTTATTTATTTAGTTAGTTAGTTAGTTAGTTATTTATTGCTGTTTGGGTGTCATACCCAGCAATGTTCAGGGGTTTCTCCTGGCTCTGCACTCAGGAATTACTCCTAGGTGGTGCTCGGGGGACCGTATGGGATGCCGGTGATCGAACCCTGGCTGGCAGTGGCCGGCCGCATGCAAAGCAAATGCCCTACCCACTGGACTACCGCTCTGGCCCCTAAGTCAGAATTTTAATAAGACTTTAACACTCATGTTTAACACTCTTTTCTTATGTGGAATTGTAATCTATGTTTTAGTGCACAAGCAGTTTATCCAGGAATCTGAAATCATATAGACAATGCAGAATTCCAGACCATTAATAAAACATATATTCAAGTTATGGAACATGCAATGTAAATCTTTGATTCCTTTGCAGAAATAGTGATGTATAAGAAATGGTGCTACAAATTCCTTAACAGAAGTTCCAAACTACAAAATTACTTGGTCAAATGACTTAGAAAGAAAAAACAAGCCCTACTTTTTGTTAGGGATCCCCTATGAGGACGAAGTTCTAATGACAACTTTTGTCCAGATTCCATTATGTGCGACCCAAGAAAGCCAAGAACAGAGTCTTTTACTCAAAGCTGATGGAAGAAGAGATAAAAAAAAAAAAACCTAAGGTTGACCATCCAACTGGCACATGTATCGGTGCCACAATTGGCTTTGGCAGATCTTCATCCTAGAGGTCGCCAATGGCTCTGAGGCAGTTACCACAAAGAAAATCATGGGTTTTAAAATACCCCGAATTAAAGAACACATTGATGTAATTTTGGTTCAGGAGCATTTAGAGAAATGTGTGTTTGTCTTTGAAGATTGGCTAACCTTGGGAATTCTTCAGACCTGCAATGAAACTTTTTGCCTAGGACTTGGTTCTATTGTCCTAAGAGGTTTGGAATATTAGCCCCCTCCCAAAGTAGAGCCTAAGGCCTAACTCTTCCTGTTGCTCCAGGCCCAAAAAGGAGTAATTCATAGTTGAACTTTGTAAATTCAGAAGTCTTTTTTTTTTTTGCATATGAATTAATCACCTAGAACTAGATAAAAACTATATGGATTGACATTCATTAAAATACACTCCTTAAAAAAAAGAACATGATTTCCTGAATTTACTTGGAGTAATTTCTCTTAAGTAACTTTATTATCTGCTGTATTTAAATTCTTTCGTATAACAGAGTAAATTTGTTTCTTTTTTAAATCTCTTCATACAGTCTGTATCTTCCATTATGGGCCACAACAAAAATAATGTATCATCTTATCTACATCTTCCCAATCATTATTTCAGAGAAAAATACTTCCAGTTATTCCATCTATAGCATGGTTTCGGAGTTCCACGTACATAATCACTTCTTCCTGATTATGACTAGTTTAATTGTCATCTTTTTTTAAGTTACTCATTGTGGTTTATCTTTTATCTATTTTGCATTGAAATTCTTCTATAATATAAGACCATGATATGCTATAAAGTAACTGTTCATATAACTATGGCTCATTTTGAAATTTAAACTATTTTTTTAACAGAAATAACTAATTTTAATCACCTAATCTTGGTAACAGGAGCCTTCTCTCCATTCTCTATTATGTGTAATCCCTCAAACTATTTTTAAATATTTCATTGCATTATGAAAATGTTTAAGATGTATATCATAATAAATGTTCAGTGAAACTGTATTCCTGGCCTGGAAAGACCGGGAGAGGTCATTTGCCTTGCACATAACTGATCCGGTTTGATCCTCAGCATCCCATGTGGCCCTTTGATCACCTCTAGAACTAATTCCTGAGTATGTAGCCAGGAGTAATCCCTGACCATCATCAATAGTTTTATTTTTATACTTTAATTCAGCTTATACTTGCGTTTGATTGAATGGAAACCTAGATAATAACAGAGGTGAGGGATCAAAGATTTTAGCATGTGTAACTAAACAGCACTTGTCTCCAAATTCAAATTATTGGCAAAACAGGTTTCTGGCTTCTAATTCAAACTTATAAACCTTGAGACTTATCTAGTCTTCACAAATTATAATTATGTTCAAACACATTTATTATATTTGTTACCTTATATACCATGCATAAAATAGAATATAACCTTACCTAGAGCAGATTATGCTCTGCTTTTTAAACATTATATTATACTTTATTAATAATCATTATGATACTATATAAGCAAAATGTTTGAATAAATAGCATATGAAATACTTTATTGTAAGTGAAATCCAAATATGAAAATAAGATTTATGGAAATAACACACATAAATGACCATTGATTTTCATGTCAGAAGACTGAGTCTTGGGAGGTAGATTTTAATGTCCTACTATAAATATTTTTTTTCTAGGTAGGAGCTGCCAAGTTTATAATTAATTTACTAGTGCTATTTATATTTCTCACTGGGCATTAGGTATAGTTTCTCTGAACAAAGTGTATAATCAACAACTAAAATTTTAGTGATTTAAAATAACAATGTGTTACTATTCTGGGACAGACATTTGGACATCTTCACTAGTAGATAGCTCTTCCATATGATCATGGCTGATATACAGGAAAACTTTCTGTTACATTCTGCAGGACATCAGCTTAGCTTGGATGTTTCAGATGACTTCACTTACATGTTGGCTGTTCATTTTGGGATAGATTAGGAAAACTGGGGTGGCTAGCTTCTTTCTTGTGGTAACAGTATGGAAGCCTGAGGCCTCAGTTCTCTGTATGTTCCCCCTCAATAACATCTGTAAACAGGACATTTTGTTGGTAATACGTCTTTGAACTAGGATAATTGATATACTCCAAATGAAAGGAATCCAAGAGCAGCAATGGGATGCAGCTTTGGAAATAAAATTCAATTCTGATCTCCATTTCCTTAACCTCTTACTCCATATCACTCTCCCATCCCTGGCCCTGAGGGAACCCAGTTGTCATGTGTGAGCTGGCCTAGGCGAGACCTTTGAAGCAGAATATTGATGGATTCATCCAATAACCAGCAAGTACCCTGGGTTGCCAAGAGCTATATGAGTGGGCTTAGAGCAGATGCAGTCCTATTCCACCCTTGAGGTTAATTAAATGGTAACATCTTGTTTGATCCTGTGAGAGGTATCCAGCTACATTTCAATGTGAGAACTGACCCACAACCATAGGCTATAAAGATTTAAAGTCATTAAATTTTGGCTAAAGCAGTTATGCAGGAGTAGAGACCTATCACCTATTCACTTGGTAATAATTTATTTGTTTCCTTGTTATTTGCTGTATAAATGGACTTCCCTAAAAATATCAATATGTAGTTGTAATTTATGATATGCATTATTTATATGTTGGTTCTGTAGTATAGTAACCAAAGAATTCATTTATCTTGTAGTATATACTCCTAATGAATCAATTTTTCTTGCTGTATGGCATTCAGATTTCAAATGCACATCAATTTATTCAATTACTATTGATGTTTATTTGGTTTCTAAATTTGTTTCTGTTAACTGTTGTATAACACTCACATGAGGGGCCAGAGCTATAGCCCAGCGGGTAGGGCATTTGCCTTGCACCACGGCTGGCCAGTGTCGGCCCAGGTTCGATCCCGGCATCCCATATGGTCCCCGAGCACTGCCAGGATTAAATCCTGAGTGCAGAGCCAGGAGAAACCCCTGAGCATTGTCGGGTGTGACCCAAAAAATAAAAAAAAACACTCACATGAGTGACACTAATCTATATTTATTTATTAACTTATCGCTTTTATATGTGGCATAGAAGTTGGGTTTGCTAAGTCATTAAAATTCATCTAAAATATTCCATATCAAACTGTATTCTGAACTGTTGTACTAACTTATTTTTCCAAAAGTAGCTTATCAAAGTTTTCCACTTTTTCCTTTATCCTTAAATATTCAAATATTTTAGCAACCTAGGGGTTATATGGTGCTATTCCATTGAACTTTTAGTTTCATTTCATTTTTTATAGTACGATGATGTAGTTTTGCATACATCTATTGGTCAATGGAGTAATTTATTTTTTTGGAGGGAGGGGTTTGTATAATACCTAGAAATACTTATGTCTTACTGTTGGTTCTGTTCAAGAATCAATCCTGACAATGACAAAAATACACATGTGATACTAAAGATCAAACAGGGATCATATACATGGAAGGCAAGCACCTGAATTCTTATACTATGTCTGGTATTTCTTCTTTTCCAAATATCTTTATGAGTCTAATTTTTATGGGGTAATCTTTCTTATATATTTTATTACAATAAAAATAAATAGACTAATTTCAAAGAAATGAAAGCATTAACAATTGTTGGTTTGTTAACAGGAAACTTTGTATTAGACACTAGATTTAGATCAGTATTTTTAATTTAGGTAGTTGATTTGAAAACTTACTTTGCACTATTTTTTGGCAAAGAAACAGTACAAGGAATAAGACATTTTCCTTGCATGCAGCTGACCCAGTTAGACCTGGCACCACATATTGTACTCCAAGAACTTCCAAGAGTGTCATGTCTGAGCACAGAGCCAGCAACATCCTGAACACAGTAGTCCCCAAGCAAAAATAAATTTAAAAAGCATTATTATCATGGTTTATCTTTTAATTTCTTTAAGTTTACATGGATAAAACTCGGTGTTATTTTATTAACACTATATATCAATTAATGGAAATATTAAAATATTATAAAATATTGGAAATATTATAAAATATTATAATATTAAAATCATATTATCATATCTAGTAATGCAAAGAAAGTTTTCAAAAGGACTCTTCATCCTTTTATGATAAAATAAAAAGCCTCAAAAACAGGAGGCAGAAGAACCTTCCTCAAGATAAAAGTCACTATCCAGAACAAACCCAAAGCCAATATTATTCTGAAGGGGAAAAAGCTAAGAGTGAGATCAAGCATAAGACAAGGTTGCCCACTGCCTCCACTTTTAATCAATACAATATTGAAGTTATAAGTACAAGAATTAGGCAAGAAAAATAAATCAATTGATCCAAATTAGAAAAGAAGAAATGATCCCTATTTGCAAACACATCATCATAACTAGAAGACCCTAATTTACCACTACAGAACTTTAAAAAAAATACAGAAGGATAGCTACAAAGTGAATACACAAAATTCTGTTGCATTCTTATATGCAAATAATTAATTAGAAGAGAAAGTGATAGAAGACTCCATCCTGCTCAAAGTAGTATTCAAAAACTTCAAGTATCAAAGACTCAACATACGATGTAAGAGATATGTCACAAAGACACAAGTCAATTATGAAAGAGATCACCGAGGATCTTGATAAGTAACAGTTGTTTGGAATAATCAATATGGTCAAAATTACAATGCTCTCAAGCTATCCGTGTTGTATTTGATATGCCAAATACCAGTAACAATTATAGACCTAATTCCCATGACTTGATGGAATGGTTTGAGGCTGTTCCTGGAGCAGGCAGATACCCTTGGGCTATCACACACGTGACAGGACATATTGAGATATTACTGGTGCCCGGTCAAGTAAATTGATGATCTATGGGAAGTCAACTGATCAAGTGATAGTTTCAATGCAGTCCCCATCTAAACTCATATGACAGTCTTCAAGAACTTAGAACAGTAAAAATAAAGTTTGTATAAAATAGGAAAAACCCCAAATAACCATCCATACCTAGAAATAAGAAATTTGGAGGTATCTCCTATCTAACTAGATACTAGACTATGAAACTATAGAGGTAAAAAAAAGCATGAATGGGGGTAGACTCTCAAACCAGTTAGTTAAAAATAGGTATTTTATGAATAGGGATAAACTCTCCAACCAATGGGTTAAATCGAGGCACCCCAAAACAAAGCCCCCAAACTGTGGCCAACTAATGTCCAAAAATGAAAGTGGATCCATGAAGCAGAAAAATAAAGCCCTCAATAAATGTTGCGGAAATACTAGATAACCAGGTGCAAACAAATAAAGGTACATCCAGATTTCATACATTATACGGAAGTCAATTCAAAATGAATCAAAGACCTCAGAATCAACATAAAATCTGTTGAGGAATATAAACATCATTTATCTTCCCATTGTTCATTAATTTGCTCGAGCAGGTGCAGTAACGTCTCTATTCTTCCCTGTCATGTGCAAGTGTAGTCCAATGGCATCTGCTCACTCCAAGAAATTGAAGAGCCTCAAACCACTTTTTCAGGTTTTTGACGAAGAAGTCTGCTGTCTCTTAAGGGGCGGCCAAGCATTCTTTTGACATTCCATGGAATCCAGTCGGTAACAACTCTAGTCCAGCAGTCATCCCTAAATCCATGACGTGTCTGGCCCTTCTGATTTTTATCATCTTGGCAAACAAGACAATGTCCCTGATTCTTAATGGTCGACAGGGGTTGGAACTCTGGATTCTTTCTCTCACTTGAGTAAAGAGTAATACTCCAAGCATGACTGTTATGATTCCTCTTTGGGATACCCAAAAAACCCTTTAATCCTTTTTTGTATGGCCCAGGTCTCTGAGGCAATGCATACAGTGCAAGGATTCTTCAAAAGTAATCCTTTTTGAAGTGGAGTCAAAAAAGTTGTGCCCACTGGTGGCGGAATGGGTGCTGGAACACTGTATGACCAAAACCCAAATACGAACTTTTTAATTGTATATATTTGTAATTGTAAAATAAAAAAAAATTATAAAAAAGAAAAGAGGAAAAAAAAAAGTTGTGCCCAGAGCTGGAGGTTCTTCATCATCTTTACCACTTCCTGATGCTCTTGAAGGTGTTCCTCCTGCATAGCTCAGGTGCTAGGTCATTCGTCATGTTGAGTTCTCGACCTAGGTTCTCATAACTGCTGCATTCAGAGATGTTCATTCCACTGAGAGCAAATGGAATGTCAGAAACTAGTCCATTTCTCACGAACATTGTCTTCTTGAAATTCAGCTGCAGTCCAACCGTTCCACACTCACAGTCGAAGCAAAGCGGAATGGTGTTGAAGAACATATAAACACTATACTACAAGATTGAATCTCAAAGATGTTTACAGTGATATGATTTGAATGGCAAAGGCAACAAAATAAAAAAAAACAAATGGGGTTACATCAAATTAAAGAAATTCTGCATGAAAAAAGATGCTCTAGCAAAACTACAGAATACACAACTGAAAGGAAGAAAATATTTATATTCACCACATCAGATAATGTATTTATGTCCTAGATAAAATGCCCACCTGAAAAATTTAAAATCTCTAAGAAATAATGGGAAAAGAGAATTTATCTATGCTTCTCTGAAGAAGACATATGATTGGACAATAGTACAAGAAAAAGTGCAAAACATCACTTATTTTCAAGGCTCTCCAAGTCAAAATATCAAATAGATATTACCTCATACCAGTAATAATGGTGCATATCAATTTTAAAGATGTGTATTTTCATTAGGGTTAAAGAGATAGTACAAGTAGGGTTTTTGCTTTGCTTGCTATTGATCAGAGTTTGATCCTTGACACCAAAATGGTCCTTATAGCCCTGCTGGAATTTATCCCTGAATACAGGAGGAAGCCTTGGATACTATTAGGAGCAAAGAAAAAAAATTTTTTATTATTTTAACAAAATTATACCACAACAAAATGTTGCATATTTCCTAAAAGATGTTTTGCAATTAATGCACAGACACTGATATAGTTAGTGAGAATGGAAGGGTGAGGCCAGGTGAATTTAGGTGGCCAGTTTAAATCTTGCCCATGGAAAAGGTACTCAATAAATATATAATGGCATTGAAGATAATAGCAGTCTCTCTGTCTCTGTCTCTGTCTGTCTCTCACTCTTTCGCACTCTCTTCTTTTCCTAGTTCTAATTTCCAGTGTTCCTCACATTGACAGATGAACTCATTACAAGTACAGAGTGGCCATCTACACATACACACATGCACCTGTGGCTGGACTCACTCCATCTGTTTTCATGGCCTATGAATGACCATCAAGAGTGGCAGAGAGAAAGCAGATGTGGGACTGAGAAATCTAAGGACATGCTCCACGAAAAAAAGTAGAACCTTTGGATGAGTCGAACATCATCCCATGTTTCTGAATGTCAGTCTATTCTTCAGGGACACTGGTCAAGAAAGAACTTTATTGGTATGAAAAGAACAAACTAAATTATGGCTGAGTTATAAAACTCAGAAAATGTGATGTCTTAGGCCAATTTCATTTTTCTTTTTTCTTTGGTTTGGTGCTTTTTTGGGTGTTACGCCCTGCGATGCTGAAAGGTTTTTCCTAGCTACGTACTTGGGATCAAGTGATCAAGTGATGCACTCAGGAATTACCCTTAGCCGTGCTTGGGGGACTATATGGGATGCTGAGAATTAAAATGGAGCCAGCCAGTTAACTACCTACTTACTGTACTATTATTCCTGCCCCTCATAAAGACCATTTTAAACTTTCCTTGTATTGAGGGAGGGAACCAACATTTTCTTTGTGGACATGGACTTCATAGTGGGCAGTTAGGGAGTGGCTGCCCTAGTGGTTGCTGCCAGAGGAATCATAAACAGTCCTTTAGATAAATCGCTTTATTCTTTTTTTTTTTTTTTTGCTTTTTGGGTCACACCCGGCGATTCTCAGGGGTTACTCCTGGCTCTGCACTCCTGGTGGTGCTCGGGGACCATATGGGATACCGGGGATCGAACCCAGGCTGGCACAGGCCGGGCGTGTGCAAGGCAAACACCTACCAACTGAGCTATCGCTCCAGCCCCAATCTTTTTAATCTTATATATATATATATATATATATATATATATATATATATAATATATATTATATATATAATATATATATTATATATATAACGTGACAATTTTTCTTGGAAGTTCTAATTTGAGTCCTCCAAATATTATAGCATTTCTTTTATTAGAATAGATGCACGTTAAATATTTGAGTCTATTTTTTTCATCCTATTAAATTGTGAGCTTTGAAGATTGTAAGAACGCTGAATACGTTTTAATAATCTTATGACCTATCATTTATTCATGACCAGCTGTTATTTACACTCAGAGTTTACTCAGGAAGTAGCTTCATAACAAAGATTTGATTAACTGTCCTAGACAGAATAAGGTGTTTTTTTCTTGGGGGGTGTAGGTGTGGTAAAGGGTATTTAGGCCACACCCAGTGGTACTCAGGACTTTTCTTGCCTCAAAACTCAGGGATCATTCCAGGAGGGACGTGGGGCATCATACGGGGTGGTAGGGATCAACCCCACATTAAATGCATGCAAGTCATGTAACCCACTCTAGCTCCATTAAGCATCTTTCATAATCTCCTTATTTCCAGTAAGCTGGAATGACTACAGGACGGTAATTAACAAAATCAATTTTTAGAAACAGCAATGGTAAAGGACATACACACCTTGACTTAGGAAATAAAATTATGATTTTATTTTTCTGTGAGTCTTTAAAAGTCACTGGTCTTCTACAGAACTCAATCTCCATATCTATGAAAATAATGTGATCAACTAGCAAATCTGCATGACCTCTTATATTTGGGGTATTCTTGAATTCTGCTTTTAGATTTTATTTGGTCTTGACCTAAAATGAACTTGAACATCTGGATCATCCCTGGAGCCAAATAAACTTTAGAGCCAGAAGCTAGAAACTAGATTTAAAGCGTTCCCAACTGTTCTTTCTTGGATCTGTACACTGAAATTCATCTAAGAATAAAATTATCTATAGTTGTTGAGTTCAGATTAAGTTTTTAAATGATCTATATTCAGCCTGATAATTGATATTTTTCCATTGAACTGAATTTTTGATTAGGATCCCACCATTGTAAAGAGTGTGTGAAGAAAACACATATAAATTCAATGCATATTTATGGTATTATGTTTAAGTGTCTTAGATAAAAATACATTTTATTAAAGATTATCATAGAAAATATAGTTGAGGTTAAATTTTCTTGTTAGCCAACCTCTGCTTATATTTGTTAAATCAAAGACCTTAGGGATTCCCAAGACATTTCCTCTCCAGTTAATGGGAGATAGCTCATAATGAACAGACTGTAAACTTGAATGTTAATATTTATATGCTCATTGCAGTCGAAGATATTGTAACATCTCCAACTCAATTGTTTCTTTGAGAGTGAACTAAATTTCAGTTAAAAGTTCAGGCAATATCTACAATGCTATGATTCTCATAATAGCTTTGTCATTTGACTAAAGTTAATAAGATAGTTGAATTTTTTCCACATGTATGGTTTTACAATAGACTGTTAAAATTTTTTGTCACAAAATGATTCTATTTATCTATAAATAATAGCATTATTCTTGAAGCAAAAGTAGAACTCAGGGGCCAAAGAGATAGTACAGTGCACAGAGTATCTGTCTGGAATAAGCCAACCTGCGTGCAATCCCTTACGCTCCATATGGTCTCCTGAAAATGGCCAGGAGTGATCCCTAAGCTCAGAGCCAAGAGTAGGATGAGCACGTATGAGTGTTGCACAAAAACACATAAAGAAATAAATGGATGAATGAATAGATGAATAAATGAATAAATGAATGAAGAAATGAGTGAATGAATGAATAATAAATAAGTAGATAGATAAATAAATAAATGAAAATAGAACCACAGTTCTATTATCACTGTAATCTTGACGTTTTTCCCCATTCTTCCTGAGCTTTATTGGGCATCTTTTCCTGATCTTTGCTTCGATAAGCAAACTACATCAGAATGCCTTTTTAAAAAACTCTAGAGTTTACAAGACAGGAAGTGTTTCAGTGAGACGGTGCATATTTGAAGCACTGAGTTCAACCTCCTAGTTTCCACAAGACACAGACAAGTGTTTGAATATGATGGTCACTCTTGCAGAGCCTCTTACAGTGCAGAGAAATGAAATTGCGAGTAAGGATTGTAAGAACGCACTACTGCTATGTATGGGCCAATCTTTCCGATTAAAAGATTATCCTCAACTGTTTGCTGATCTTCTAATCTAACCTACAAATACTTATTTTTCCCTATCTGGTACGCAAATCTGTTTGTATGCTTGCCCAACTCTGCAACTATCAGGGAGAACCTCCTCTTCCTTCTATTCTATCTCTGTTTCTCTCTCTCTTTCTCTCTGTCTCTCGCTTTCTGTCATTTATATATATCATATATATTATATATACATTTTATATATATTTCATATATATTTTATATGTATACATTATATATATATATATTTCATATATATATATCACTTGATTGCTTGAAATCCGGTTATTCATCGATTTGCTCGAGTGGGCTCCAGTAACATTTTCATTTGACCCTATCACGTGCCAGTGTAGCCCAATGGCATCTGGTTGCTTCAGGAATACAAAGAGCCTCAAACCTTTCATTCAGGTTCTTGAGGAAGAAGTCTGACTATCTTGTAGGTGGGCGGCCACGTGAACTTTTGACATTCCGTGGGATCCAGTTGGTAACGGCTCTAGTCCAGCGGTGGTCTCCAAATCACATTAATGTTCAGCCCGTCTGATTTTCGATGCCTTGGCAAATGAGACAGCGCCCCTGACTCTGGAACTTATTTTTTAACTGAAAGGGGTATTAAGAAACATGTACCTTTAAAACTGTTTTGAGATCATCTCATGTATCTGTGGTATACAGAGAAATAAATCAAATGCATGGCAATATCAATTGACAATAAACATTAAACAATGGTTTATAGACTCCAGAGTGCAAGGTTGAGGTGGAGAAGTGGAGGAACAATTAGGTTACTGAAACCAACAAAAGAACATGGGTGGGGGGCATGGAACACATATGGTGGCTAAGGGAGGTAACAGCATGCACCAAAACTGTCCATCAGCAAATAACGTGGAAATGGTGGTTGAAATTTATACCAGAGGTGACGTAGGGAAAATATGGCGGCTCCAGGATACTTTGGTGATGGTGGTGTAGAGTAATTTTGAACATATATGCTATAAATGAGAACTCTATTGCAATCCTATACCTAAATTATACTAATTTTTTTACTGTTCAATCTCTATTTTCCTAATAGAATTTTATTACATTTAAAATTATTATAAATGCAAAATGTTTAGGAATAGGTCCATTATTTTCTTAAAAGAAATCATTTTTTTTTTGTATTGTCTTGTTTGCCAGGTTTCTTTTCCTCTCTATTCACTGATTAATTGGAAATATCCTTCAAAATTTTTCATCATTACTTGTCGGGGAACTCCGCCGGGTCGGGGTCCCCGCCAGTGTCAGGGCAGAGGTTCTCTTCTACCTCCGAGGACTCCGGGAGAACAGATGAAAACTCACGAGTCCGGGTGCAGTTCCAAAAATGGCTTTTAATAGTACAAAAGCTCTTCCACAGCACTCCAATATAATGAACAAACTTTAGCTCTGGTCCGAACTTAGACCATACAAAAAAGCCTAAGTCTCCCACCAAAGAGACAGGATCTCACCCGAGCTGAGTCCTACCCAGAAGGAACAAAGGCCAAAGAGCAAAAAGCCAAAAGCCAAAAGCAAAAGGCTGAGGAGCCCAAAGCCAAAAGGTAAAAGGCCCAAGAGGCAAAAGGTGAAGGAGCCTCAAGTCAGCCCCTTATATACACCAAAGTAATCCAATCGGGAGGGGCATGTCAACAAAGAACTCTAAACAGAGTGTAGTGCCACACCTTATTGCAGGTATAAACAAAGGTAATGCCAAGGACTAAGGAGATTATCTCTTATGTAAAACACTGGAGAGAGAGAGAGGGCTGATATAAAGTAATACATCTTAACTTCATGAGCTTCATGTAATCTAGATGGTACCCACAAGGTCCTTCTTATTATTATCTGCACCAGGGTGATTCTGAGTATCTTGTTCTCATGTCCTGAAAGGGTCACACTCGCCTGCTTAGAGCAAACTAGTATGATCCTTCCTATAGTCTTCCTATAGTCTCAGCATAGCCAGGGTGGTAGTCTCCTGGTAAATTCTAACTGTCCCACGCTGGGTGCAGTGGGTATAAAGAGGAGCTGTGCCCAATCTAGAAAACATCGAAGTCTTAGTAGATGTATAAGTCAGAAGTTATTCAATCAAGGTGACTTCTGTAAGTGCCAAACCCTCTAGCAGTGTTTACATAGAAGAGAAGTCTCATTAGAATGAACCTTGACTTAAGTAGATTAAGCTAGGAGTGGGCAAAACAACAAAACTTCCAGAATAGCTAAACCTGTCCTCCAACAATTACTGACCTCTCCTTGCCCTTTATATAATTTTACTATTTCAGCAAAAAATAAGGTTAGCTTAAGGTACTATTTCTGAATTACTATCTCACTATATTTTTTTGCATCCCTATTTTGAGCACACATGTATTCATATACTTATGTATCTATGTAAATATATGTATACATGTATTTATATTTATTCATTTCCTGTTAGCTGCAGGTTAATGGAAAAGGAATTAATTTTAGAACATTTTAACTGCATCTAAACATTGTATTTGTTTAATAGCAACTAATATAAGGAATCAATTTTAGAACTGTAATTGCATCTAATCACTGTATTTGTTTAATATCAACTAATATAAAGACTGCCACTAGACCTTGCATAATTTTTTACTTAAATGAATAAAACGAAGCAGCCATACACTACTAGTATATAAATTACAAAGAGAGGGGGATGCCTGAGTATTTAAGACATATAGTGCTATTAAAAGTAAAATGCCAAAAAGCCTATAACTATTTTTCCTAGAAAGTTAAATGCCAAACAGAAGACTAAATTTAAAAAAAAATAAAGAAGCAATACCTTAAAATTCTGGATATCACAGGATAGGAAAAAATCACTTTAATTGACTTTGTCACTGTTTTTTAAAAATGTGTATGCATATAATATATGTATCATTTTAAGATCTAAAAAGCTTTCTGACAGTGCTGTTATCTTTGATTTTTTTCATATTTGGCTTCTCATTGAAACCATTCATTTATTCAGTTTCCATAAAACCCCTAATAACTATTTAAAATTTTTTTCTGTTCTTGGCTCTTCTCAAAAAGCATAAATACAGGTTTGAAAGCTAAATCTGATTTCTGTACAAATAATTCCCCTTCCTATACTCATTCCCACTAATTGCTAAGGAATTGCAACTGTGTCCATCAATTTTATTTATGATAGACTTACATCTTATTCACCCTAAGAAATTAAAAAAAATCTTGCAGATTAGATGATATCAAAACATTGCCACTACCTTCTTTCCAAATTTAATCAATGCAAATTAGTGAAATGATGGTAAAAAGAATGTTTTAAAATAAGATTACCAAATCCAAGTTTCAAGTGGATCTACTCAGCTTCTACTTTTTTAAAATTAAAGAATTCATCATCCTGCACCTATTGTAAAATCAGTTCATGAACAAATTAAATCAATGATAATAATGATTAGATTATTTATTCATGAAATATTGTGTGGAAAAATATTTGCCATAGAAAGAGGTATATTGGATGAGCCTAGAAAGATTGCACAGTGGGTACGGTGCTTGCCTTGCAGGTGGCTGAACCAGGTCAGATTACGCCATACCACATATGGTTCCTGCCAGATGATTCCTGAATGCAGCATCAGGAGTAAGCCTGGAACACCACAGGATGTGGAACAAAACTTTAAAAAAATGGAATTAATAAAAAGATATATTTGTTATTGTCTAAGATTGGTTTCCAGGTAATGTTTCTGTCTAGAATTCTTGTGATTTTTATTTTTTCAAAATTGACCTTTAAATAAGGTACTATGCATATCTTTAAAAGTTGATAGTTTTCAAATGTGTTGCCTTGATGTAATTTCTAGTTCGTTGAGTCAATTGTTAATAGTTTTCATGTAAATACTTTAAAACCCCTCTAGACCAGAATCAGAACTGTTCGTTGTGGGGATAAAGCATTTTTTTTAATTTGACATTTTATATTCCTTTTTGTGCTTAAGGTAATCAATACATATCTATCTATCACAAATAATATACTTTTATTGTGCTCTATTAATAATCTGTGATTTCTTCCTTCCTTCCGTCATTCCTCCTTTGCTACCTTCCTCTCTTCCTTCTTTTCTTCCTCCTTTTCCTCCTTCCTTCATTCCTTTCCTTCCTTGCTTCCTTTATTTTGCTAACAGAAGCAGTTATGTACATACTAATAAGCTGTCCTGGTCAAAAGTGGACATATTTAAAATGTAAATTATGACTACTTGCAATATTTAAGATAATTAATGTTTACAATATATTATGTCCCAGGCCTATCACCACATATTTTACAAAGTGATCTTATTTAATCTCAAGCTTCCTTAATTTAGTTATTGTCACTTGTATATTTTCTAAGTCAGAAAGTCAACTTTTTGAGAAATATAAATAACTTTATATGCTTTTATTTACTTTGCGTTTTGGGACACAACAAGGAATGTTCAGGGTTTTCTCCTGGCTCTGCACTCAGGAATTACTCCTGGTGGTGCTCAGGGAACCATATGGGATGCTGGGAATTGGAGCCCAGGTTAGTTGCATGCAAGCAAACGTCCTCACTGCTGTACTATTGCTCCTGCCCTGATGTATTTAAATAATAAGCACATTTATCTGTTAACTATTATATATTTCATAATACTGGTAAAATTATTACATTCAATTATATACTAATTTAAGTATGTGTGATTAAGTTAAATTAAACTCATAATTAAACACTAATAAATATACTTTTACTTGGGTAATTCCAAAAAATAAAAAAATAATTTATTGTTTGTGCTTGTTAATAAATATTATCCAGAAAAATTTCTCAAAGAAATCTCAAAGGTCACATGTTGTAATCCCAAAATGGGGGTCAGGCGTAGCTTAAATATTAAACCATCTGTATTTCAACTGTTATGGTAGAATTTGAAGTTTGCTGTTTGCTAAACAAGCCCCCTTGAAATTTTGATACCCATATCCATAGTTTATTTTAGGGCTTAGTTACTTTGATTTCTAAATTCATGACAAAAAATCTTTCTTATTAAAGTTTTACATAATCTCACCGAGGCTACAAAATTCATTCAATTCACTTAGTATCATCCACCTTATTTTGACCTACTTAGCTTAAAAGTTCTCCAGAATCAGTGAAGTAGGATACATTAGAATCACATAATAATGAGCACACTTTAAAGTATATTCTATATCACTGAGGAATATACGAGTAAAATTATGGTCCAGCTACTAAAACAATGATACTAACAATCATTTTTATTTTGAGAGCCTAAGAAAATATTTAAATACAATTATGATAGTGTTATAGCAATTAATTTTATACTACTATTAATTTGTCATACTTTCATAAAGAAATAATCTCCTTTGGGGAGATGACAAAAAATTAGAAAAGTAAAAGGCAACATAGGGAACTGGAGTGATTGTACAACATGTTTGTATTACCTTGCCGCATCTATCCTGGATTTGATTCCAGACACTAAGTATTCTATATGATTCCCTGAGCCTGCCAGACTTGGATCCTGAACACAGAGCTGAGAGTAAGCTCTAAATAATACCAGGTACTGCTCCTGCCCACCTGCCCCACAATTGCTCTGCAAAAGATGGTACCATACACTAATTTTTTAACAAATTCCATTCAGAAGATTTCTGATAATGTAAAGAATTAAAAAGTATGTTTAGGCATTTACAAATAATCAAGCTATATTCTAAATATTTAGGTTTGGGCAAATATTGCAGACAAAATCCTCAGTTCTCATATTTATCCTAGAGGAAACATTTATAAAGAAAAAAACAAAAATTAGGGGCCGGAATGATAGCACAGCAGGTAGGGCGTTGGCGTTTGTCTTGCATGCAACCGACCCAGGTTCAATTCCCCTTATCCCATGGGGTCCCCTGAGCACCGCCAGGAATAATTCCTGAGGACAGAGTCAGGAGTAACCCCTGAACATTGCTGAGTGTGAGCCACAAAAAGCAAAAAGAAAGAGGGAGGAAGGAAGGAAGGAAGGAAGGAAGGAAGGAAGGAAGGAAGGAAGGAAGGAAGGAAGGAAGGAAGGAAGGAAGGAAGGAAGGAAGGAAGGAAGGAAGGAAGGAAGGAAGGAAGGAAGGAAGGAAGGAAGGAAGAAAGAAAGAAAGAAAGAAAGAAAGAAAGAAAGAAAGAAAGAAAGAAAGAAAGAAAGAAAGAAAGAAAGAAAGAAAGAAAGAAAGAAAGAAAGAAAGAAAGAAAGAAAGAAAGAAAGAATGAAAGAAAGAAGGAAAGAAAGAAGGAAAGAAAGAAGGAAAGAAGGAAGGAAGGAAGGAAAGAAAGAAAGAAAGAAAGAAAGAAAGAAAGAAAGAAAGAAAGAAAGAAAGAAAGAAAGAAAGAAAGAAAGAAAGAAAGAAAGAAAGAAAGAAAGAAAGAAAGAAAGAAAGAAAGAAAGAGAAAGAAAGAAAGAAAGAAAACGAAAGAAAGAAGGAAAGAAAATACAAAAATTAGATTGCATTTTAGAATCATGGAACATTGGATTGCTAAAATTGACTATTTTTACTCAGATACTTGTTGCTAAATGTTTTCAGTAGCAATGCACAAGAATTGTTGGTTCTCTACAGTCTTGGCAACAGTTACTATTATACTTTTATTTCATCATTTTATTTTATTGAAGCGAGTATGAAATAGAATTATATTTTATGTTTTGCTATTATTGAGGTTGAAATTTTACTTATCTATCTGGAAGATCTTTCTTGGAAATATTTACCCACTACTTTTAGTGAGTTATCAGTATTTTATTAGATTGCGTGATTCATCATATATTCTGAATCAATTTCTTTATATGTATAACATATATCTTGCACATTTCAATGAATTTTCTTTTCACCTTGTTAGTGTTATTTTAGGAACAGAATTCCTAAATACCATTACATTTCAGTGTTTCCTTTTATAGTTATCTTAATTGTGTCCTTTAATTTTTTGCCTATCCCAGAGTAAAAAGCATTCTACATTTATCTGTAACATTTACCTCTCACGGGGATCAGTGCGGTGGCACAGGAGTTAAAGTGAAGACTGTTCTTTGGACTGACTCTGGTTCAGTCCATGGCACCACACTGTCCCCCATGTATATGCTGGCCAATAATTTCCTGAAGGGATTTCTTGGTGTCCTAAGCCTCACTAGGGGCCTCCATCCCCAACAAAAATACAACATCAAACTTTCCATCATCTCATTCCTTTTAGAATGGTACTTACCAAAAAGTCCGGAAACAGTGTTGCTAAGGCTGTGGTGAAAAAGAAACCTTTGTCCACTGTCAGTGGGAATGTCATTTGCTTTAGCCTGTATTGGAAGCTGGATATGAAGATACAGCCAAAAAACCAGGAATAGACCCACTATATAATACACTGAAACCTCTTCTTCCCATCTATGCCCCAAACTCAAGATTATTCATTTGAAAGAAAGTATGCACATACACGTTCATTTCTGCACTTAGAACAATGGCCAAGATAGGGAAACAACTTAAGTATCCAACTATAGATGAATTGATCTAAAAGTTTTGGCATATAAACTTTATAGAATACTATGCAGCTCTAGGAAAGAACAGAATCATACAATTTGTACAATGTGGATAAAACTAGAGGATAGAAAAACTGAATGAAGTCAGTCAGAAGGGAAGTGATAGACACAGATTGATTTATCTCATATGTGGGACTTGATACACAACAAAGGTCCAAAGGAAGCATCACAGAAGAAATGATCCAAGTAAATGAGTGTGGGTATTTGGTTCTTAGGAGAGAGATGTCTTTGGTCCTTGGGGATGGAAGGGTACACTGGCGATGAGTGTGGTGCTGGAATGATGTGTGTGAGAAGCCATTATTAAACCATTAGTGATATTCTGTTATTTTTATTAAAAGGATCTCAATAAAAATTATATTTTAAGAATATTAATATCTCATGCTTATGCTTGCAATTAATTTGAAACTGGTAAATTTTTAGAGTGAAATATGTCAAAACTGTTTCCATATAGAACACTTGATCACTTGAATCCTGTTATTCATAGATTTGCTCGAGCGGGCACCAGTAACATTTCCATTGGACCCTATCACTTGCCAATGTAGCCCAATGGCATCTGGTTGATTCAGGAATATGAAGAGCCTCAAACCGTTCCTTCAGTGTCTTTACAAGGAAGTGAGACCATCTTGTAGATGGGCGGCCACGTGATCTTTTGACATCCCGTGGGATCCAGTCGGTAATGGCTCTAGTCCAGCGGTTGTCTCCAAATCGCATTACATGTCCAGCCCATCTGATTTTCGATGCCTTGGCAAACGAGACAGTGTCCCTGATTCTGGAATAGCGATGGAGGTCAGAACTCCGGATTCCTTCTCTCACTTGAGTGAGGAGTGATATTCCAAGCATAGCTCTTTCGGTGCCTCTCTGGGAGACCCGAATAGCATTCTCATCCTGCTTTCGTAGGGCCCAGGTCTCTGAGGCGTATGTTAATGCAGGGACAATGGTGGAGTCAAAGAGATGTGCCCGGAGCCGGAGGTTCTTTGTCCTTTTAGCTATTTCTTCGATGGCTTTGAAGGCATTCCATGGTGCTCTCTTCCTCCTGCGCAACTCAGGTTTTAGGTCGTTCATCATGTTGACTTCTCGACCTAGGTACACATAACTGCTGCATTCAGAGATGTTTGTTCCATTGAGAGTGAATGGGGCCTCAGGAACTAGTTCATTCTTCATGATCATTGTTTTCTTTAGATTCAGCTGTAGACCTATCTTTCCACATTCTTGGTCAAAGTCAGCCAGCATTTGTGCCGCTTGCCTAATGTTTGGTTTTATTAGAACGAAGTCATCAGCAAAGCGGAGGTGGTGTAGTTGCCGACCATCTATCTTCACTCCCATTCCTTCCCATTCTAATTGTCGCATGATGTTCTTGATAGTGGCGCTGAAGAGTTTTGGTGAAATGGTATCACCCTGTCGAACCCCTCTTTTCACATTAATGATCATTTCTTTGTAGAATGGTGAGATCCTGGTAGTGAATCATAATACAGCTCACGAAGGATCTTGATGTATTGGGTTTGAACACCCTTTTTGGCTAGGGCTTCGATGACTGCTTCAGTCTCCACAGAATCAACGGCTTTCTGTAAATCAATGAACGTGAGACATAGCGGCATCTTGTACTCCCTACAAAACTCGATGAGCTTGGTTACTGTGTGGATATGGTCGATTGTGCTGAATCCTTTCCGGAAGCCTGCTTGCTCGCATGGTTGTCCTTCATCTAGTGTTCTGCTAATCCTGTTCAGGATGACTCCTGTAAACAGCTTGTAGATGACGGACAACAGGCAGATGCGGCGATAGTTGCTGATGTCGTGAATGTCTCCCTTCTTGAACAGTAGAACTATCCTGCTGGTTTTCCATTGGGAGGGCACCTTGCATTCGGACAGGTAGCGTGTGAAGAGCAGAGCTAGTGTATTGATGAGTACAGACGGCAGATTCTTCAGGTGTTTGGGTCTGACTTTGTCTGGGCCTGGTGCTGTTCCCTTCTTTACCGACGAGATGGCATGTTGGATTTCAGAAGGGAGAACGTTGGGAATGACATATCCATCCTGTGGAATTTGGGTACCATTATTAGGGGAAACAAAATACTATATGGTGTTTTTTAAGCATACTTAAGCAAAAATTTCCAGAGAAATTAAGTACTTAAGAAACTTTGTATATAGTAGTTTAAGTTCAGGCAGCTATTCCACAAATTCTGAAAATTTTAATAGTCATCCATAAAAATATCTTTTAGATAGACTAATAGTAAATTAATGAGTATTTACTATTTGACATTTAGCAGAAATATAATTTGCATATTTCCTTGTATATTTAGACATGTATTACTACCAAGAATAAATGAATTAAAATCTCATTGTTGTGTGGTTTTCTTAAATTTAGCTGCAAAATTAATAAGACAAGAAAGTTTTATCAATGACTTTCCTATGTGATGTATTTAAAGTAATATGAGATTTATCTACTTTTATCTGAACAGTGTCACTCATAAAACTGTAGGACAACAACATATTCAGCTGTTAAAACTCCATTTTTTGTTATACACTGCTAGAGTATTTAAATGTGTGTTGAACTCTGTGTGGGATAAATCCAAACACTACAATGGTTTCTTCTTTAAACACATGCAAAATTTCTCTGGTGTTACTTGTTTTATCTGATATTATGTTTTGATGGAACATATACATGGTTTTTAAAATGCACATTTTCGTTAAATTGTAGGCTCTACTGTCAGCATAATTGTTGTGTGGTTTTGCCATTTCAAAATCCAAATAAGCTTCTTAGCCCTCGAAACTCTGGAAAGCAAACTATAGCATGATACACATTAGATATTATAAGTTTTATTTCTCTGTTGCCCATTAAAACGCTGGCATCTATCAGATGGTCTAGTGAAACTCAGACCAGTGCAATCAGAATGAAACTCGAACTTGTGTTTAATGTCACCTAGGTTTCAATCACTTCCTTAGATTCCCCTACAATTTCTCTGAGGTTTTTCATTTGTATGACTTTTAAAAATATATACATTGATCATTGTATTTCATGACATAAAAAAAAATGCTGTAAATAGAGAGCTGCTAAATATACCACACATTTACCCCCAATTACTCTCTCTTTTTTGTTTTTGCTTTCTTAGGAGTCATAGTGATGTTCCGGACTTCTTTTTATCTCTGTGCTCAGGGATTGCTCCTGGCAGTGCTTAGGGGATCATATGGGATACAGAAGATCCAGGGAAACATTCTACTTGCAATAAGTTCTTTTGGCTCCCACCAATGATTTTTTAAAGCAGACAAAAAATATTCTTAGAGAAAAGTCCCCAAATAAGAATAAGTATGTCACTGCTTAATTGAGAAACAAGAAGTAATCAGCATAACTAATGAACTTGTCATTTAAAAAATATTGCAAGGAAATAAAACACCAGAATGTATGGGATCTATAATTGAGTATAGAAGTTAAATTTAGGTTTAAAATTATTAATTGCTTTTAAAAAATTCACTTAATAGTGTACTTACTTTAATAAGCATAATGCTATGTACTAATGATTCGAGATTTTTTATTGTTGTTCATTTTGGTTTTTGTCTGGGGGCCATACACCATGGTGCTCAGGGTTTACTCCTTATTCTGCTCTCAAGGATCACTCATGGTAAAGTTTGCAGGGACAGATGAGGTACCGGGGATCAAACTCAGGTCCTCCACATGCAAAGCAATCACCCTATATGGTGTACTAACTCTCCAGCCCTGATGACTCAATTTTGAGTAAGATATAATATTCTTTCTAAAAGAACTTAGAATTTGATACGAAAAGATGTGTATAATTCTCACATAGTATAAGAGATAAACAGATTTTTAAAATAAATATTTTTAGAGCAATGAGAACTTCAGATATTTGGACTTCCTAGGAAAATGAGAGGAGAAAGACTTCATACAAGAGGTTTAAATTAGTTTTCGTGTTAAAACTAAATATCACTTGCTGAGCATTTCTGTGGAGGGATCTCCAGTTACCAAAATTATCAGACTATGCTTTTCCTACTAGTATTTTGAAATACTGTGACTGATAGAGCATATATTTTTAAAAAATACTTTAGCCAAAAATATGTTTATGTTGGACTCTAGTAGAAATTTGCACGGAGAAATTTAGACTTTTTTTTATCCAACATTGAGTATAGTTTTATCTACTCCAGGTATGTGTGCATATGTTAATAGACACAGTCATATTAATTATATTAACTCAAATCCAGAATGGACTTCTCCAACATGCAAGAAAAGTGGAGAAAAATTAGTTTTGACTAATGTGATTATTTAAGGAGAATTGTGTATGTGAGATGTGATTAAAGAACACAAAATAAAATAATAGAATAATGCACAAGACCTGGGACAGACCACTAGGGGTTATTTGTGTAAATAAGTTTTTCCAGTTTTGGCACAAGATGGTACAGAGTTATAAACCAAACCTTTCAGTCAAAATTAAGATGACTAATAAAAGGTTCACAGCACATATTGAATATGAAAATTGACTGTGTCCTATTGTAAAAATTAACTGAGGGATCTGCAGAATGACCCTGTTAAATAATACTAAAATAATACTGAACAAAGATCTTGGACATGAATAGACACACATACACACTTTCATATATCTTTGAATCTCATTTTAATGTAACATGAAAATTAGAATCTGGAAACAACCTAAATGCCCAAGAACAGAGGACTGGCTAAAGAAACTGTGGTTCATCTACACTATGGAATACTATGCAGCTGTCAGAAAAGATGAAATTATGAAATTTACCTGCAAATGGATGGACATGGAGACTATCATGCTGAGTAAAATTAGTCAGAAGGAAAAGGACAGATATAGAATGACTGCATTCATTAATAGGATATAAATAGATACCAGCGTTTTACTAAATGTGGGAAATGCTAATGACAGATTAAAACTCACCATTGAATATACACAAAGAGACTTAAGTGATAAACCAAATATCTGCAGGGCTAGCCACAATGTGTAAAATAAGATGGAGAGAGATGCAGAGACAGAGAGAAAGAGACAGAGAGAGAAAGAGAGGAAACAGGGCTACCTGCTGTTGAGGCAGCCTGGGGGTGGGTGGGAGGGGGTGGGGTACATTGGTGGTGGAAATGGGGCACTGGTGGAGGGATGGGTGCTGGAATACTGTATTACCAAGAACCAATTGTGAACACCTTTGTAATTGTATGCCTCACAGTGGTATAATAAAAAATTAAAAAAATTAAAATAAAAAAGAGAGAAATAAGGAGTAAACATAATATAATTTTGTAATTTGCAATAAGCTTAGTGAAAAGTGAATAAAAATTAACCAAGAAAAAAAATTATGGCACACTGAGTATAAAAAAAAATCAGAAAAACAAAAATTAGAAAATACAGGGCTCTGAAGCCAGACTTTACTCTGAGCATGTTGACTATACTTTGGAGTAGTACTTTTATGACTATAGATAGAGTATGGGGTGGACTACTGAGTTAAAGAAACTCTTGTGTGCACATCCTTCAGATAGAATGAGAACTGCAAAATATTCTGCAGAGAATAAGGGTGAAACAAAAACAACTGAGACACAAACTAAAAGAAGAAATTGATTTTCTTATTTCTAGAGGATAAGAATCCCTTAGAAATGCTTCTTAAATTTTCGATCAAGATACCTTTGCGCATATTTAAAGTTCACTAATGTAAGGCATACAAATAATTGAATTTTGCATGTAACCTCAACAGATTTAAAGATCTCAATTATCTCAGAGAATAACTTCATGGCTCCCATCAATAATACAATCATGATCCCTGGGGTAACCGTTATTTTGGCTTCTATCATAATAAATGAGGTTTTTTTTGTGTCTATGAGCTTCATCTAAATGAAATCATTAGTGTGCCCTGTGTATGTCTGACTTCCTTCACTCACTGTGATAGGCAAAGTGTACCAGTGAATCACTTCGGCTAAAGTCAGGGACAAATGTTTCACATTTCAAGCTGAAATTATGATCTTGCAACAGTTTTCGAAGGGCCACGAAAGGCAATATCCCTCATGAAGAAGACTCCAGTGTTGAATTTTATTTTATAAGTGGTGAGGAAGTTTATTGACTTCTATTGTGTAGTTCTGGAGTTCACATTACTTTTACGTGTAAGCCTGGGTTATTATTCTCCCTTGTTGCTACTAAATCAGTGTGATTATGTCCCATTGCGAACTGTAACGGCATTTATTCCCCAGTAATTTCTCATTCAAACAAACAAGTTGCCTAGAAAAGTCAAGTACAGGAAAGCAAAACTTTTCTTATAAAACCTAACTGAATTTTACTGTCACTCACTTTGAACCTTGTCTGGTGTATTTGGGCATTCAGTGAGCCGCATATGTGACAACCTTTACTCCCCGTCACAAAAGAATACTAGTAGCTGAACTTGTGTTACCAATTGCAAAGTTTTGATGCTCTGGGTTTGAAGAGCATCTTCATCTTTCAAGAGGCAAGATCAAATGAGAACAAAGCAGATTTCCTCCAGGTCTAGAAACCTGAGGGAGATAAAGGACCCCCTTTACACCCACTCAACAACTTGCCTGCAGGGTCACTAGAAGCAGTTTGAATGAAAAGAGAACTGGGGGCACACTTTTAAAAATGGTGATAGGTGCTAAAGTGATCAATTCTTTGGCACTTATCTCCTGAGGGACAGTTCTGATGATATTGCAAATACAGGTTTCAGGTTATGATTTCTGGCCTCTTTTCTTCAAGGAATAATGAGGACCATAATTTCTAGACAGCTCCAACCAAGCAGATTTTATGGTTCAATAATATTGAAATCAACTCTAATTTCTTTGAGCCAATTTAAATCACCAGGTCAGCTCTTTTTCTTCCATTTCCATGGAAGTTGGGCTATTGAACAAAATTGACTGTTTAACGGAAAATTCTGTAGACAAAAAACAAAAAATAAATAATAAAGTTAAGATGGAAATAAAGAATCCCAAGGATAAATTTCCAGATGTCTAGATAAGAGGCTTGCCTGAGTTTCAGTACCTCTGATGCTTAAGAAACACAGCAAAATCAATCTCTGACACCAAATTAAATCAGAAGACAATTGCAAGATTCTATAATCAATGCTAGGTACATTGATAAACAAACAAAAACAGAACCCTAGTTTAGAAAAGCACACTTAGATACTTGACTATTTGAGAAGTCATTCATTCTAAAGGAAAAACTTGAAAAAATTTATATAGAGACGCCCAGAGTCATCTCCATAAAAGGGCATGTTACTAAAACACACATTTCTCTCTGCTTTTTTTATCCCTATTATATCAAATATTATAGCAACAGACTAACTTAAGTGATAATGATACAGGTGAAGCAGAAGCAGCAGAGGCTGCTGGTCTCTGTGTTCGACTGCAATTCCCAGGTTCTTCAATATTTTAAACAATGAAAATATTGAATAATAAGGATGCTCAGACTCAGAATTAGAAAGTATAAACGTGTATTGGAAAGTAGAGGAGAAAGGAAAGGAACTCACCTTGTGGGGGAGGAATTTAGTATAGGACTAAGTTAATGTAAAGGAGTTTTGTGTAGGCTCTTTTAAAGGTCTTCTGCATTGTTATCAACCAAGTATTACAGAGAATGCCAGAAATCTTCAGGGTGGTCTGGCTGGTTTGGGTGGAGGAAACTGGAAAGATAGGTCAACAGCTGAATCTCAACAAAACAATGTTCATGAAAAACGAACTAGTTCCAGAGGCCCCATTCACTCTCAACGGAACAAACATCTCTGAATGCAGCAGTTATGTGTACCTAGGTGGAGAACTCAACATGATGAATGACCTACAACCTGAGCTGTGCAGGAGGAAGAGAGAGGCATGGAACACCTTCAAGAGCATTGAATAAATAGCTAAAAGGAAGAAAGTTAGTGGGGTTTAGGCCTGTTCTGAGAAAGTTGATCCAGCTTCCTCACGTCTATTGTTGAAGGTCTTATCAAGTCTTGTTCCTGGTTCCAAAGGTGATTCTGGACAGCCTTAGGCTAGCATTATTCCCAGACACTACACTGTCATGCTTTCCTGCCTATGTCATGATGATATAGTCACTGTCACTGTCTTCCCATTGTTCATCGATTTGCTCAAGTGGGCACCAGTAACATCTCCATTAGTCCTGTCACAAGCAAGTGTAACCCAAGGGCATCTACTTGCTACAGGGACAGGAGGAGCCCGAAACCATTCTTCAGGTTATGGAACTGAGGTCCATAATAGTTACTAGTCTTTGGCATAAAAAGTAAATAAAACATGGTAGCTTGCCAGGCTTTACAGTGTAGGTGGTATAGTCTCAGTAGAAGGCTGTCAACCTGAGCCTTTACTGATGAAACTTAAAGGGGGAAGATCAGGTTTTCTCTTGGATGGAGCTCTGAGGAACTATAGAGTCTGGATGTTGAGAATGTCTAACTCATTCTCAAAATGAGAATTCTCTGAAGAATTCTCTAAAGGCCCTGCCCTTTCCTCCGCCTCCATGCCAGTTGCCCTGGAAGAGAGAGACCCACCCATGCCAGACTCAGCTAATTTGCAACCCCAGAAGAGATCCAGACCCATCTACTTCAGACCCACAGCTGCGCTGCTAGGCTGGCCCCATGTGGAAACAACCCATGGAGATGATATAGTAAAAAACTAATAAACCTGCTTAGAACAAGATGATTTCTCACACGTCATTACATTCTTCAAGCTACACATGTCAGGTCAATTGATTTTAGCTTTTCTTAAATTCTGAAAGTCCATCTAAGTTTTAAGAGAAAAGGAAGATGGGAGGTTATTAAAAACAAGTCTTGCTCATTCCTCCCTCTGGGTCAGAGTCTGTCCATGACACTCCTCTTTAGACTGGCGCAAATGATGTTGGAGCAATGACAGCATGTTTCTGTTTGTCTATTATTCCCCAGTTTTCAATATTTTCAAGAATGAAATTATTGAGTAATAGAGATGCTCAGACTGGTTCCAAGTTATTTCACCCTTGATAGTCACACCATTTGTGTACCGAATCTAATTACTAGTTCCTAATGGACAGAATTTTTCAGTAAAGTTGGAGTATTACTTCAATGATTAGAATTAAAATATGTAAACTCCATTTTGCTTGCTCTCCCCCATGTCTTTTATTCTCTTCTTCTTTCTTTCTTTCTTTCTTTCTTTCTTTCTTTCTTTCTTTCTTTCTTTCTTTCTTTCTTTCTTTCTTTCTTTCTTTCTTTCTTTCTTTCTTTCTTTTCTTTCTTCTTTCTTTCTTTCTTTCTTTCTTTCTTTCTTTCTTTCTTTCTTTCTTTCTTTCTTTCTTTCTTTCTTTCTTTCTTTCTTTCTTTCTTTCTTTCTTTCTTTCTTTCTTTCTTTCTTTCTTTCTTTCTTTCTTTCTTTCTTTCCTTTCTTTCTTTCTTTCTTTCCTTCCTTCCTTCCTCCCTCCCTCCCTCCCTCCCTCCCTCCCTCCCTCTCTCTCTCTCTCTCTCTTTCTTTCTTTCTTTCTTTCTTTCTTTCTTTCTTTCTTTCTTTCTTTCTTTCTTTCTTTCTTTCTCTCTCTCTCTTTTTTCTTTTTTCTTCCTCTCTTTCTTCCTTCCATCCTTTCTTCTTTCTTTCCTTCCTTCCTTCCTTCCTTCCTTCCTTCCTTCCTTCCTTCCTTCCTTCTTCCTTCTTTCCTTCCTTCCTTCCATCTTCCTTCCTTCCTTCCTTCCTTCCTTCTTTTTTGTGTATAGGGGGTCACACTTGGTGATGCTCAGGGTTCCCAGTAGGTCATAGACTGGTTGTTGGATAGCACTACTCTAGAACATCATATTTAATTTTTATAAATAATAAGTTTAGGAAAATTAAGCCCCAGCTACCTTTCTGCAGAGTTGAATTTTTTAGTTGGCAATAATAAAGAAAGGTACTACATGCTCTTCTCTCATTGATTACTATTACTTAGAGATATGGAAGATCTCTGCTCTCCAACAACCAGAAACTTACCTGTTCAACCAAATAGATTAATAGTAACTATAAAGTTCCACATTCACCACATTCAGTACTCTTTATCCAGTACCAGTACTCTCTTGGTTGCAATCTATCCTCAAATGTGTGGTGCATTCAGTGACTGATGATATTATACAGAGGAAAAGAGAAATCTCACATCTGCTTAAGGTAAATTCATGTTCCAACCAACGAATGAAAACACAGGCTACATAGAAGTCTGTAGAAGAAATTTATTTTGTAAAGCAAATGCAATGCATATCTCTTTCTTCTCTTTAGCATAAAATCAGGTCAGTAGGGATATATTCACAGTTATATTATTCTTTTCTATATAAATTACTTATAGCATATACTTAGGAGAAAATCATCTGCTTTACATGAAAAAGAAAGAAACTTTGTAGGATTAATGAGAACTAAAAGTGGGAAGAATTAACAGATCATCTGATACCCACTTGAATCCAAGGATATTTTAAGCCCACATATATTGGCACAGCATTCATAAATCCCACACAATAATTTATAAACCGTTTTTCGTCTCACTAAAAATATACATAATATCTATTTTTTTACTTTTGAAGGATAAAATTTCTCCTACAGTTTGTTTTTCAGAAGATGCAAAAGTCCTAATATTGGCAAGTAATTTGATTACATATCATTTAAGGCTAGATGTGACCTAGATGTGACCTATACTCTTTATTTTGCTCTTTGTAACTTGGTAGCTCATCAAGCACATGATGACAGATTCTCATTGCTTAATTTTATATGACAATAGAATGATTTAAATCATATCACTTGGCTAAATATTTTTAAGAACTTAGCTTCTATTTGAGAAGTTAACTTCTAGTTAACTTTCATTAAAATTTATTTAGATTAAAAAGTAGCTTATAAATCATGCTGGTTATTTTAATATACTAACGCATCCACATTTCTTGTCAAAATAAAGGGGCGACAAATACATTTGGGAAGTGTCCAAAATATCTCCACCTATTCTAATTTTAATTATATGTGAGCAGGCGTACACTTACTCTTTTCTTCTTCGGGCCTAACAGTGGGATCATGTATTCAAAGGATTTGTTCTATTTGATTCTATTTGTTCTCTTCTATTCTTAACTGCTCCTCTTTCTTATCCCTGGGTCTTAAGTTTGTATATTATTTCTTGATAGTGCATAATGAAACCAGTAATATTTTCCTTCCCCCTTCTTTTGTGTAGGACTCCTCTTGGGTGAGATCCTCTCGCTTTGGTTGGAGACTTGGGCTCTCTTGTACGGTCTAAGTTCTGGCCAAAGCTAGAGTTCTTTCATTATATTTGATTGCGATGGTAGAGCTTTTGTACTATTAAAAATCTTTTTGGAATTGCGCTGGATTCATGAGTTTTCATCCATTCCCGGAAGCCTCAGAGGTAGAAGAGAACTTCTGTCCTGATACTATTGGGGACCTCAGCAGCTCCACAACACCTGAGCATCGCCGGGTGTGACCCTCCCAAAAAATCCACAGTAAAATTGTTTCTAGAGCCATCAAATGACTTAGTGAATCATAGAGAGATAGAACTTTCTACTATCAGCTAGCCGAGAAATGTATTTTGTGTTTATGTACGTGTGAGAGACTCACAGACATGGGGCAGAGCTGCTACCGGCTCTCCCTGTGCCCAGCCACTCATGAGGTGCCCAGGAGGGATGGCGGGGTCTAGCCCTGGCCTGCCACTCCAACAGAGCCTCGCAACAAGCCAGATGACCCCACTCCATGAGGGCCTGCATTTTCCACATCCGGACTTCCTCCTAGTCAGAACTCCACCCAGCAGACCAGCCTGTCATAGGCCAGCTCAAGAGGCCACAATAAATGCTGGATTTAGAGATGACTACAAGAGTATGCTACCCGCACGGCAGAGCCTGGCAAGCTACCCATGTCGTATTTGATATGCCAAATACCAATAACAATTATAGACCTCATTCCCATGACCTGTTGGAATGGTTTGAGGCTTTTTATGTTCCTGGAGCAAGCAGGTGCCATTGGGCTCTACTTGCATGAGACAGGACATATGGAGATATTACTGGGGGCCCGCTTGAGCAAATCAATGATGAACGGGAAGACAGTGAATCTAAGGAGACATTCTCTCTTCATATATTAAATATTGGGTTACTTTAAATTACAAACTACTTTTTTTTTCTCATAAGAATCTTCTTTCTTGGTGGGAAAGGTCATCTCTCATTGTAGAAGTTTCTGATTGGTAACAGTTCGAAACATGAGGAAACTAAGGGTATGAAAACTGCAAAATGAGGAACAAAAGACCATGACAGATCTTTCCCTCCTTACACAACAGTGTTATAGACAGTTTCCATTAAGATCATAATCTTTTACTCTACCTTTTAAAAGCAATAAATATTCTAATAGCAAGTAAATTTCCCAAGTACGTATCTTTATTTAAAGAGAATGCCTTAGGTTCAGAGCAATGGAACAAACTTGTAGGCAGCTTGCTCTACATTTACCTGCCCGAGGTTCCATTCTGGCACCACGTACGTTCTCCTAAGTCCCAACAGGAGTGATCTCTGGGCACAGAGCCAGACGTAAGCCCTGAGCATACACAGGTTTAGCCCCAAAACCCAAAAATTAAAAATAAAAAGAGAATGCCTTTACTGGATGATCAGACATAGGGCAATTTTCTGAGTGCAAGTGCTGAATTATTTTTTAATGCAACAATGAATCTAAATTTACCAGTGCAAAAAATATTTAAAGAGTTTATAAACATTTTTCTGCAAACAAAATATACAGTTGTGTTTTTGGATAATACTTATAAAATGTATTTGTTTATTAACAAAATAAAAATTTCCTAAGGCACTGCTGAATGCAAAGTTGTGCATATCATTATATATATTATAAAATGAATGTTGACAATAAAGGTCACAATAGTGCAACTACTTGGAATTCAAAATATATTATAAGTTAAAAGGTCTCTGGCTGGAAATATTTTATCGCTGTTAAATGAATTACAGTAGCAATAAAATGGTTTTTAAACTTTGTCTACTTCTTGTATAGAATTACTTTAGTAAAACTCATATATGCAATTTTGTGACTTACTCAGAGATAATCATAATTATCATTTTTGTAGAGCTAAAGACATTTACATGTTTGAGGACACCCATCTTGAAGTGATTTTGATGTAGGTGGGCTCCATAGGAGGCTTATGTGAGGCGGGAAGGAGAGAGAGATAGTTACTTTCTCCCCAGCCTCCTCTGCCTCCCGGGACCCACTGAGCAGGCTAAGGACTAATAGAGGCTGTGACAAGCCCCTCCCGGGGTGGGCCTGGGCCCACCAGCCCCACGAGGTGGCTATCTAGCCACACCTGATGTCTGCTTGATCTCTAGGCACAGGAGTTGATCCCCACCACCTGATTTCTCGAAGAGCCACGCACTCAGGCTATAGCGAGGAATTGCTCTTTGCAGGAAGGGAAAGTCAGTCCTAGGCCTTACCTAGGGTTGCCTCCGGGTTCTTGTCTTCCTCGCAGAAAAAGAATTTTCAGTAGTAGATGAGAAGTGAAGTAAAACAGATTTTATTATGGAGGTTTTAGGAACAGGGAGGGAGGAGGGAACATAAGAGCAGCACGCTCAAGGGAGAACAGGGGGCTGCCCAAAGGTGGAGAACCCCAACTGATTTCCAAGGGGGGTTTTAATCCCCTTGGGTTGGAATGTTCTAGAATCTTCTGCTGGGCCACCTAAGGTTGAGGAGGGCTAAGGGCTGTGTGGAAGAAGGTGGACCCAGCTTCCTCAGGGTCTATTGTTGGTTAATGGGTCTTATCAGGTCTTCATTCCTGGTTCAAAAGGTGACAGCCTAATGGCAGCGACAGTTCACTGCCATGCAGTCCCTCCCCCTTTGCCTGCCTATATCAATTTCATCTAAGAAATGAAAGTGGCTGCAGCTAAGAAATTCACCTAGAATCTAGGATTTGTGTTCAATTGCACCAGTCATCTTTAAACCTATGCCTTAAAACACAATGCATAAGACCCAAGAAAAACTTAGAAACTGATACATTGAAAGTTTAAAATCTTGATATTGTGAAAACAGAGTCTATATATTGTAGTGATTTTGATGGCAGTTACTAACTTAGGAGAGAATTCCCTTAATAGAAACTCTATTTATCCATATTTAAAGTAGTTAAAAAAACAATAATATGAATATATTAATTAGTAATCACAGTATTGCTGTCATTATTGTAGGTTTTTTTTTTTTTGGCTTTTGTGTCACACCCAGTAATGCTCGGGGGTTACTCCTGGCTCTGCACTCAGGAATTACTCTTAGTGGTGTTCAGGGAACCATATGGGATGCTGGGGATCGAACCTGGGTGTTCAGGGAACCATATGGGATGCTGGGGATCGAACCTGGGTCGGCTTCATGCAAGGCAAACGCCCTACCACTGGACTATCGCTCTGGCCCTATTGTAGAATTTTTTAAATGAATTTAATGTCAAGTTTGCTTTAGAAACTGCATTCCCGCAGGAGGTGAGACTTGTTGACATAGGGAAAAGAACTGCGTTTGTTGTTTTTTTTTTTAAATATTGCTATGAAGACTGTTCCACAATTTGAACAACTTAGTCTGTCTTAGTTCAGAAGTTAAAATACAGAAGAAGGAAATTAATAATATAGCAAAACCAGTTCAAAGCAGTGACTTGATGTCTTAAAGCTAATTTTGTTATGTTTGGGGTCACACCAAACCATACTCAGATCTGACTCCTGGCTCTACACCGAAGGTTCATTTCTGCCAGTAATATTTTTTAAAAATCTTTAAAAGTATTTCACCAAGGAAATATGTGAACAATGGATTTTGGTGAAACTTTACCATTCAAACTTTAAGAGCATTAACTCATCTCAGTGAATCTGAGGCCTCTTTTTTGAATGAAACTAAATGAAATAGTCATTGATATAAGTCTAAATGGTCAGACTGCAGCATTAAACTTGCGTCTGTAATTAACCTTGGTCTATAGCGCAGAAACCACAATGGTGCACAGGATATTCTAGAAGGCTTATGAAAATTTTACCATCTCTATGTTCTAAACACTGTAATTGTTCCCTACTGTGACATAGTTTATATTACTGCTATGTCACTACTCATTAATGCTTCCTGCCTACTATTCCAATTTAATTCTTGGCTAGGTCTTGTGCTCCCTTCAAATGTCGGTTTAAGAAATATTCCTCCTAGTAGTATTTGTACTAAGTCTGTCCTTTAAATCACAGATCGCTACTCTAATACCCTGAACTATCTCTAGTGGGAAAAGAATGAAGTCTCTTCAACTTTCAAAAGACAATTTTAACGCACTTTATAGATATCCAAGGGAGTTTTAAACTTACCTCTTTCCTGTTATTCTTTTAATTTTAAACGTAGTTTAACAGAATAGGGTGCATAAATTAAAATAAGATCAATGTCTAGAAGCAGGATTAAAAGTAGAAAATACTCCAGTAAGACAAAAGTTCCTTTTAGTGAATTCTCACATGAGTTTTAATTTTGAACTGCAATCCAAGTTTTAGTTCTTGAATTTGCTTTTGGACTACATTGTACCAAAGTGGACTAAACTTGAGTGCGCTGGGTAACACTCATGCCTACAAGACTGAAATTGCCGATGTGAAGTTCATATGCAAGATGTACAGCCTGTGTTCATATGTAAAACATGCTATCTATGCAAGGGATGTGTTAATATCCCTTGTACTTTAACTTCTAATTAAATTAGAAATATTTAAGACTTTTAAATAGACTTCCCAAAGTTCACTTATTGCTTTCTGAAATATTCAAATACATTTATGGGTTAAAAGTGTTAGTACATGTAGATAAAGGGCATCTAGTGGTAAATGTTTTTTGCTAAAACCTCTAGCAGTTTATCTAAAATGTTTTCAAAGAATATTCCTGAGCAAAAGAGACAGTGCAATAGGTAGCCATGCAGCCAGTCTCATTTTAAAGTCCCTGAACTCCGTGTGGATTCCTGACTATATCCAGGAGTGACACATAGATACAGAGCCAGGAGTAAACGCTGAGCAACATAGGGTGTGGTCCAGAAACCAATAGCAAACTAGACAAATGAATAAAATAAACTTCTCATGTGTAGTAACCCGTCACGGGAAATAACCTAGAAATTAAAACATTGACTCATCATTGTTTTCTCCAAACTAAAAGTAAAAGCCTAAAAACATTGTCTAAATAATGTAAAATAGTTAATGTATACTTTTTCCTTTTAAAACAATTTTTTATAATAGTACCCATTTATTGCTTTATTCTTTACCCCCTTAACATTCTAATATTACAGTTCTGTTGACCACATTTAAGGTTGTTTTCATTGGAGTTTATCTGATCCATTTCTTTACATGATGCATATGGTGAGATCACCTGGTATTTGCCCTTTTTTTCTAAGTTCTCTTAGCCTGAGTTCCCCCAAGTTTCAATAAACTGCCAGATTTCATCTATGACTCATAACTGAGTAATATTCCATTGTTTATATGCCCCCCCACCATCCTTTATCCATTTATCTGCTGCTGGGAATTCAGGTTAATATGATCTTATTTATAGTATAAATAGTTCTATAATGAGTATATAAATCCATATGTCCTACTGCAATTATTTTTGTTATTTGGGTAGTGCTCCGGAAAGGAATTATGGGGTCATATGCAGCTTTACTCTTGGTATTTAGAGAAATCTCCAACTGCTTTCTGAAAAGAATATACCAAGCAATAGACTCACTAGCAGTAACCCAGAGACCCTTTTATGCCATATCCACACCAATATTTAGTTACTTCTGTAATTTTTGATAAATCATTCTGGCTAGTGTACACAGTGATTTTCATTGTTGTTTGAAACACAGTTCCATGATAATCAGTAATGATTTTTAATCATGATTTTAAAATCATCACTATATCACTGTATCACTGTCTTCCTGTTCATCATCGATTTGCTGGAGCGGGCACCAGTAACATCTCCATATGTCCTGTCTCATCCAAGTAGAGCCCAAGGGCACCTGCTTGCTTCAGGAACATAAAGAGCCTCAAACCATTACATCAGGTCCTGGGAATGAGGTCTAAAATTGTTACTGGTATTTGACATATCAAATACGACACGGTTAGCTTGCCAGGCTCTGCCGTGCGGGTAGCATACTCTTGTAGTCATCTCTAAATCCAGCATTTATTGATGAACCGCACAGCTGCAAGCAGCCATGTGAGCCGGGCTGTGATAGGCTGGTCTTCTGGGTGGAGTTCTGATGAGAGGGAAGTCCAGATGTGGATAAATCATAATAATTTTAATAATGATTTTAGTAATTATCCTTAGGATTGATTTTTTAATTTTTCCTTGATATTTAGTAGACATTATTTCCAATGTCTGTTGGTGATTTGTTATGTATTATTTGAGGAAGTATCTGTTTATGCTCCCCATTTTTTGGATTATGTTGTTTCTATTGTTTTTGAGTTTTCAGGGAGTGCTTTATAAATATATATATGTATATATATATACATATATACATATATATACATATATATACATATATATGTTTGTATATATGTATAAATGCATATAATTGTTGTATCTTTTCCTCTTTGGTGTGATGTATGAATATTTTCTCTCAACTATTGGGTTATTTATTTTATAGACCTCATTTCTTCCACACTGCTGACTATATAGTTTAATGAAGTCCTATTGTTTATTTCTGCTTTTGTTCTCAATGACACGTCACATCATTAAAGAATCATCTGAGATCAAGATCTTATAAATTCCTGTTTTCTCTATGTTGTGAGCAGGAGAAGTGCCAGAAGCGCTCAGAACTCAAGGTATCTTTCCTAGCAGGGCTGGAAAGACCATATGAAGCACTGAAGATTGTAGGATCAAACCCAAGTAGATTGTATGTAAAGTAAGTTCCAAGGCCACTATACTATATCTCTGTATGTATTTATAGAAACAGGTTTGATATCAAGATTCCTAATTCATTAAGTATCAACATTTGTAAACTGTGTGGGATAAGAGAAACTAATTTCTTTTTCTTCTTATTCTTTCTGTTTATACATTCGACCATTCAGTTTTCAAAGCACCAGGTGATAAAGAAGTTTCATTGTTCTGCTTTATGCTCCTATCCCTCTGTTATAAATTAACTGCGTATACATTTGTGGGTATATCTCCATGTTCTCAATTACATCCCATTGATCAGAGTATGAGTTTATTAGCCATTACCTTAATAAAGATATGAAACTTCAAAATAGGTGTATATGTTTGATATGCTTTCAAACTAATAGTTCTAGAATATTTGGTGATGTCTATAAGTAACTTGCTGAGTGGCTTAAAAAGAATAATCTGGTCTCAAAAAATTGACAGACTTCAAGGTGTCTTTGATAATTTTGTGAGACTTTCAGAAAATCATTTAAACTATCCTAGTTTCTTATTCTAATATATAGGATAATTATGATAATAATCTTCATTCATTAACATTTCTAGGAATTAATTTAAAGTGTTTTTATTTGTAAAAACTTGTAATAATTCTTCTACACTATAAGTAGTGTCAGAATTCACTTTTCCTGTCATTTTCAGGAACTGATAAAGTGCTCTCTGTAGGAAATTTACAGAAAGATTTCCTCACTCTGACATTCTTTACAATTCAGCTTTGTCCCCTTGTTCTCATATGCACATGGCAAATTAAAACTCTTCTTATTTGCTTGGTCTCTTCATCCTTATAATTTAGGACTAATTGCTTTGGAAATTTACCCTGTGGGAGCCTCATATTCACTTCCATCCTCAAGGTTCAGTATTCCTTTGTATCTACTGAATCAAAAGGATATCAGTAAATTTAGTAAAATAAAAAAAAAATTATAGATTTAGCAAAGTCTTTGGATCAGTCTTGTATATCCATCTTCCCCCTAATATATAACAGTTTCAGCGAAACTACATCCTTAACAGAGTGGAACCCCAGTTACAATCTGAAAGGACTGTTGTCCCAAAATTCTGCTCACTCATGTTGTGAGTCTGAGTCAAAGATGAAGGTGAGGCAAGCGAAGATGGGGAGGAAGAAATAAGGGGCAGAACATAGAACTTAGGGAGAGAATAATTTTTTAAAGTCTAGTACTTCAAAAGTACTAGTTGCTCCATCAGCAACCCTGGAAGAGATCCAGACACAGCCACTCCAGACCCACAGCTGCACTGCTCAGCCCCACGTGAAAGCAACCCATGGAGCTGACTTCTCGGTAAGGGGCTCGGCCAGCCCGTGGTGGGGTCCAACATTGCTCCAAGGGTTCACTCACACGTGCAGGGGGGGGGGCCACGCTGGCCAGACTTGGACTTGGGATTTGGGCTCCTCCACCTCTCCTTCACCTCCATGCCAGCTACCCTGGAAGAGAGACCCATGCTAGACATACAGATCCGTCGGTGCATGGAGGCTCTGTGGCCTAGCGACATTCTTAGATAGTACTGATCTTAGGATCAGTTCCTTCCCAGGATCTTTCACATTTATACACTGTATACAGTTATAGGTAGGTTTTAACTGATACCCATCATCCCAGTAAGCCTAGCAAGAAGCCAGAGCAACCCACACATCATGAGATCAGTCATTCTCAACATCCAGGTTCCATAGTTCCTCTGAGCTCCACCCAAGAGAAAACCTGATCTTTCCCAAGAGAAAACCTGATCTTTCCCCTTTAAGTTTCATCAGCAAATGCTCAAGATGAAAGCCTTCTACTGAGAGTATACCACCTACACGGCAGATCCTGACAAACTACCTATGTTTTATTTGATATACCAAAAACTAGTAACAATTATGGACCTCAATTCCATGACCTGAGTATAGTTTGAGGCTCTTCCTATTCCTGGAGCAAGCAAATGTCCTTGGGCTACACTTGTTTCCAACAGGACATATGGAGATGTTACTGGTGCCTGCTCAAGCAAATCGATGAACAACAGGAAGACAGTGATAGTGAGAGTGACAGTACTTCAAATTACCAATAGTAATTTCTTGAAGTTTTCTTTCAGTCTTAAGACTATTAAGACTATTTGATCATATGTGAGTAGCTATTGTAGGGTAATTGACAATATATAATCATCCTAAACACAACTTGATACTTTATTTTTACACTACATTGAGATCCAAGCAGTTCTTTTTAAATTACCCTGAAAGTCATTTAGCTATGTGCATATGTCTAAAATATATACATAGATTTTTAAATCTTCTTCAATTAAATAATTATTTTCTAGTGAAAGTTCTTTATAATTCCTCTTCCTCTCAAGAACTGCATCCAACTGCATCTCAAGAGCAGACATTCAAAACATGCTTGTTAAAAGAATGACTGAATGAAGAATGAGTTAATCATTTCCCTTACCCCAAAGCAAGCCAGTCTCCCATTTTGTAGTTTATATGGAGAATTTATCTTTTCCAAAGCCTCCAACTCAGGCTATGTTTAACACTCCATTAAACAAGGGGAAAGAGAATGTTGGGGGTGCCAGAAGAATTTGCAAACACTTTTCCAGCAAAAAAAGAGCAAAAGCAATTTTTTAAAAAATGAAAAATGTGGAAAATGTAGGCAATTATTTGTCTCATGTAGTTTACTGCTCTCCACTATGGAGAGAACAGCATGTCTTCTAACCACAGGGCAATTAAGATCTAGCAGCTAAATGTAAATACTTACCCACCAATTAGCAACAATCTGATGATATCTGTATGCATCTGCTGGGCATCACAATATGAAACAACAAACAGAAGCATATAAAACTTCAGATAAGTGCAGAACTAGCCTCTTGCCATGGAACAAACACAAACAAAATCTGCTTAGGAAGATTTTTGTGAACTCTCTAAAAAATGCCAAGGGATAAGATAGCAATTAAGAGACCAACAAATAGCGTCTAAACATGTGCCCAATAAAATTCTAATAGCTTTGCAAAGACAAAAATATCTAATTCTCAGAATCTGTGCACAGCAACCTATGGATCTGTGCATATTTTGGTCAATGTATATTTCATTTGATTGTCTTTTGTTTTTCTCTTGAATAAAAAAAAAGATATATATGATAAAGATTATGTCAAAAACCAGAAATATGGCTTAGAATGCTATGTTTGGCACTAACTTGTTATACTTTGCTAGGAATAAAATTTAAAAATCTGTTTGTCACCTTCAAAAGGAGGCTAGTAGAGGCAATCACAAAATTATCCCTAACAAAGGCTGGGAACTTGGTCACTACATTTCAAATCACAGTGGCTTGTGAAATCAAACTTTAGCATGCCCCAATATTTAAAAAATATGGGTCACCCTAGCATTAAATACAGGCAAAAGATACACATGATAACCTCTAACTATATGTATTATAATCCACAATATGTAAGAGAAGGAAGAGGAGAGAGAGAGAAAGAGAAAGGGAGAAAAGAGATGGAGAATCCGCCATGAAGACAGGCTAGGGGAACGGGTGGGAATCGGGGATAATGATGGTGGAAAATGGGCACTGGTGGAGGGATGATTGCTGGAACACTGTAAGCCCAAACATGAACATTTTTGTAATTATTAAAAAAATAATAAATAAATAAATAATGAAAATGGGTCATGATATCTATGTTAAATCCCTGGCACCACACAATTTTATATTTTTAATATATATGGTTTTTAACATGTAATTTTAATGGACAGCATTATAATTCAACATCAAATATGCTATACTTTAATCCTATTTGTCAAGTTTATTTAAATTCATCAGAAAGTGACCCTTTGAGGATTTGATTATATCCTATTCCCCTTTGTCTCTAGTATCATCATTTTGATTTCATAATCTGAATTTAGTTTTGGTTTATTGATTTCTTTTTATATTTAGGTCCTAACAAATGTCTATATAATATTTTATCACTACCGAAAGTCTAATCTTCATTTATCACCATACACTCGACCTTATTGATCAGTTTTATCAGCTATCTCCCTCTCATTTTGGTAATCTTTATATGGTATTAAATTCCAATTGTTTGTTCCCATTTGATCTGCTCACTGTTTTTTCCTTTGTATTATCAAGACTAGTAAAATCATATGGTACTTGTTCTTTTCTATTTTACTTATTGAAAGCCTAATTCCCTCAGATTCTGTCCATATTTTTCAAATGTCAAGAATTTTTATATTTGATGGTTGAATACTATTGCTTCACTTGTATTACTTGTATCACTTGTCTTTCTGTTTTTCATTGATTTGCTCGAGAAGGCACCAGTAACGTTTCCATTCATTGGGAATGAGGTCCATTATTGTTACTGTGGCTCTGGATTTATCCCAGTCTGCTATCAGGCTATAAATAGCCTCGTATCCTTTTCTCCTCAGTGGTTAGAGTAATTTGTAATAGGACAGGTTTTCTGGTCCATTAAGTACTGGAAGAGAGCAGTGGAGTCCATGAAACAGTTCATGATGGGGCTTAAGGTTTAGGTTAGGGTTTAGGTTTATGGGATAATCTGGTCTGTTTCTGTTCTTGCTTAGACCATCTGAATTTCTGGAGTGTGGTTGGTTTCTACTAATTTTATGTACCACGTGCCACAAGAAGTATCAGTAGCAGCTCTGCCCCATGTGTCACTGTCTCTGGATCACAGCTGACAGGCCCAGAGCAGTTCCTTTACATATACATATCACTATCTATCATTATCTTCCCGTTAATCATCTATTTGCTAGAGTGGGCACCAGTAATATCTCCATATGTCCTGTCTCATGCTAGTAGAACCCAAAGGCATGCGCTTGTTCCAGGAACATAAAGAGCCACAAATCATTATATTAGGTCATGGGAATGACCTAATATAAATGTTACTGGTATTTGGCATATCAAATACGACACAAGCAGCTTGCCAGGCTTGCTGTGTGGGTGGCATACTCTTGTAGTCACCTCTAAATAAAACATTTATTGATGAACCGTGCGGCCGCTAGTGGCAGCGCTAGCTGGGCTGTGATAGTCTGGTCTGCTGGGTGGAGTTGTGACGAAAGGGAAGTCCGGATGTGGAAAATGGCGGGCCCCATGGAGTAGGGGGGTCGTCTGGCGTGTTGTGAGGCTCTGCTAGGGTGGCAGGCCAAAGCTAGAACCCGCCATGCCTCCTGGGTGCCTCATGAGCGGCTGAGCACAGGGAGAGCAAGTAGCAGCTCTGCCCCATGTCTGAGATTCTCTGGTTCATCATACATGGGCCGGATAAAAAAAACTGCTGCAGGGTGGGTGTCGATGATCCGGGCTGTGATAGTCTAGTCTGCTGGGTGGAGTTGTGACAAGATGGAAGTCAGGATGTAGAAAATGGTGAGCCCCATGGAGTAGGGGAGTGTTGTCTGGCTTGTTGTGAGGCTCTTCTGGGGTGGCAGGCCAGGGCTAGAACCCGCCATGCCTCCTGGGCGCCTCATGAGCGGCTGGGCACAGTGAGAGCAAGTAGCAGCTCTGCCCCATGTCTGAGAGTCTCTGGTTCATCATACCTGGGCCTCATTGAAAAAAAAAACTGCTGCAGGGTGGGTTTTGATGATCCAGGCTGTTATAGTCTGGTCTGCTGAGTTGAGTTGTGATGAGATGGAAGTCCGGATGTGGAAAATGGTGGGCCCCATGGAGTAGGGGAGGGGGTTGTCTGGCTTGTTGTGAGGCTCTGCTCGGGTGGCAGGCTAGGGCTAGAACCCACCATGCCTCCTGGGTGCCTCATGAGCGGCTGGGCACAGTGAGAGCCAGTAGCAGCTCTACCCCATGTCTGAAAGTCTCTGGTTCTTCATACCTGGGCCAGATTAAAAAAAAACTGCTGCAGGGTGGGTTTTGATGATCCAGGCTGTTATAGCCTGGTCTGCTGAGTGGAGTTGTGATGAGATGGAAGTCCAGATGTGGAAAATGGCGGGCCCCATGGAGTAGGGTGGGTCGTATGGCTTGTTGTGAGGCTCTGCTGGGGTGGCAGGCCAGGGCTAGAACCCGCCATCCCTCCCAGGGTCCTATGAGCGGCTCGGCACAGGGAGAGCAAGTAGCAGCTCTGCTCCATGTCTGAGAGTCTCTAGTACATCATACCTGGGCCGGGTTGAAAAAAAAAAAAACTGCTGCAGGGTGGGTGTCGATGATCCGGACTGTGATAGTCTGGTCTAGTGGGTGGAGTTGTGAAGAGAGGGAAGTCCGCATGTGGAAAATGGCGGGCCCCATGAAGTCGGGGTGGGGGTCGTCTGGCTTGTCGTCTGGATATAACATATACATATTATATCCTTTTTACTAACAATGACTCAATAGGTACTTAGGTTGCTCCTAAATCTTGACTTCTGGGAATAAGTTTTTACTATGCATAAATATTCATATATTTTTTCCAATTAAAATTTCATATTTTGGTTTGTCCAGAAGTAGAAAATTATATTAACTTGTTATTTCCATAATTAGCCTTTTTTACAAATCTTTACACTGTTATCCATAGTGACTACACCAGTTTATATTACCATCAATAGTGTACAAAGTCTCACTTTTCTCCATGTCCTTATCAGTACACTTTTTCTTCTTCATAATAACTGTTATAACTGGTGTAAGATATGTCACTATATATTTGATTTGTCATACCCAAATCATATATAATAATGAAAATCTCTTCATGAATTTTTAGCCTTCTCTGCTTAGTGAAATGACTACGTAGATTGTCTACCTTCTTTTATCTTTTTAATCACACTCTTTTGTGCTCAGGACTTAATAATGTCTCTGAGCTTAGCCAGTGTTCAGTGAACCATATGGTGTGCTGGGACTGAACTGGAGTCAGCCGGTACAAGATAATGTGGGAGTTCAGGGACAGTATAAACAGTTAGAGGGCTTGTGACCAAAAAGCTGGTCACAAATTGTAACTAGCGAACAATAGCAAGGTCAAGAAGACTTGTTTCAGCAAAAGGATCTGATCCTAGGCAGAGTGACCACTCTCAAATGGAGGCTATAACAGTCATAGGAGAGGAAAAGCAAATGCCCAATAGTAAAAGGAACCGAGAACTTGTCTTCAGAAGATATCTTACCATGAGGGTGGGATGCAGGGCACTTAAACAATGGTGGAGGGATGTGAACCCTCTGTTGAAAGGTGCTGTGCTAGTGTATTATCCATGAAACTTTATTGTTAACAGTATTTGTAAACCGTGGGGCCTGAAGTTAAAATTTAAAAAGAAATAAATGAGGTCATGAAAAAGATGAGAAAGAGAAAAGAAGATAGGAAACATAAATGGGGTGGGGGAAGAGACAGAGAGACAGGGAGGTGGTCTGATATGCCTAAACTCACAGGTCTTTCCTCTAATGTACTAAACATGCAGCCCAAAATGTAACCCTCCACTAATTATCCAAGTTTGACCATGTTCCACATTCTGCTTGATTTCTCTTGATTGTAAAACTGTTCCCAATCAAAGCTATGAGAAGGTATTTGGAGTTGCCTTACCCCTTGAGCCAATGCAATGCAGACACTCTCTTTACACAGACTTTCTGTTCTTCCTCCAGTTGCTAATCAGGAATTCAGCAGCGTATGTGCCTAAACCCGTGTGCTTACTCTCAAGTTCATCTTCATTTTAAAATTGAGTTGTTTCCTTTTTTGCTGTTATCTTGTATAATTGATTATATTTTAAATACTTGACATACGAATTTGTGAATATTTCTTCCCATTAAAAGTTTGCTTTAATTTTGCTGATGGTTTTCTTCATTATACAGAAATGTTGCTTGAAATATTTTTTTTTTAAATCTTTCCCATAGAATTCAAAACTATTAAGGATATAAAAAAGCAGAGTGTGGTGTGATATATATTTTTTTTTTTTGCTTTTTGGGTCACACCAGGCGATGCTCAGGGATTACTCCTGGCTCTGCATTCAGGAATTACTCCTGGCAGTGCTCGGGGGACCACATGGGATGCCGGGATGGAACCCAGGCCGTCATGGGCGGCCGCGTGCAAGGCAAATGCCCTACTGGCTTGATCATCGCTCCAGCCCCATGGTGTGATAATTTTTAAGGAATAAAGGACATGACCATTAGAGAGGGAAAACATTCAAACATTAAATATAAAATAAGATTTACATGATTAGCTGTTAAGTCATTAAGGATATAATATATATCATTATATATTATTTTCCCTCTTCTTTTTTTCCTTCATATCTTTTATTCCTATCTTCTTCCTGTGTGTGTGTGTGTGTGTGTGTGTGTGTGTGTGTGTGTGTACTTTTTTAGGCTACACTGACTTACTTTTGGCTCTGTGTTCAGGCATCACTCCTAGTAGATCTTGGGAGACCATATGGTATGCTGGAATCAAACCTGCGTTGGTCATGTAGCAGACAAGCACCTTATCAACCTCATGCGGGTCCCATAGTCATTGCGTTCCATAGTAATGTTAGGGTTTCTAGAGGAAGGAATGGGAGATATATAAACTAGAAAGATCTGCAACACCTAAATGCTCTTAGAAGCAATAAAACTTCCTTAACAGAAATATAGTGAAATAAGTCTGGATTGCTCATTTAATTTTAAAATGTACAAAAAGTCTAAGACTATATGATATTTATAATACATGATTAACCTTTTCAGAGACAATAGTAAATCTCTCAGTCATTTGGAAACTGTTACTTATATTAAACTAGAAAAGTATAGCTTCTTTTCTTAAGAATCATATTACACTAAAATACAATTCTTTTTATTTTCTGAGGATTTTGCAACTACCTCTAAATTTCAAGTTCTTGACCATCTCCATTATTAGCTTTATTGCTTTTAAATCAGCTTAATAATGTTTGGACTCACAAATTGTCATCAGGTGTTTGAAAGATTGCATATTGTTTGTATCCAAACAGTAAATCCTCCTCTCTTCAAGAAAAATTAATATTTTGGGCTAGAAATAATAATGATGATTATCACATTTTCTTTTTTTTTTTTGTTATGTTTCATTTTTAAAATATTTTATTATACCACCGTGAGATATACAATTACATAGATATTTAGTCCGTGTTTTGGTCATACATTGTTTCAGCACCATCCCTCACCAGTGCCCATTTCCTACCACCATTGTCCACCATTCCCTCCCCTCTCCCCTAGCCTGCCTCTATGGAGAGTTCTTTATCTCTTTTCTCTCTCTCTTCCTTCTCTTACACATTGTGGATTACAATACATACATTTAGAGGTTATCATGTGTATTTTTTGCCTGTATTCAATACTCAGTTCTACGCTAGTATTATCACTTACAACAGCTGTTAGCACACTGTTCCCTTCTCTGTCCCACCCAACCTCGGACTCCTAGATGCTGTGGTAGATTCCACTTTTGGAAAGACCTCCTGATCCATGTTTTGTCTCACTTTAGATATTGGTATCATAATATATATGTATGTACATATCATAACTTATCAGAATTTATATATATATGTATCTATATATTTATGTCATGCAAATAAATGCAGTCATTCTATATCTGTCTTTTTCCTTCTGGGTAATTTCACTCAACATGATCCTCTCCATGTCCATCCATTTATAAGCAAATTTCATAATTTCATTTTTCCTAATGGCTGCATAGTATTCCATTGTGTAGACATACTAAAGTTTCTTTATCCAGTCGTCAATTCTCGGGCACTCTGGTTGTTTCCAGATTCTGGCTATTGGGAATTTGCTGCTATAAACATAAATGTGGGGATGGTCTTTCCGCTGTGTGTTTCTGGCTTCCCAGGGTATATTCCCAGGAGGGGTATAGCCAGGTCAAATGGGAGCTCAAATTCTAGTCTTTGGAGTAATGCCCATATTGTTTTCCAAAAAAGGTTGTATTATCACATTTTCTTTAGACTTAAATTTACCACCTACTAAAAGGTTTCTATCTCTTTAGTATTTCCAGTATAAACAGATGTGATAAGTATTCTATCTCTTATTTTATATATATAAAAATAGATATGCTGAAAATGAGACACTGAAAATGTAATTGCCTGGGGGACCCATTTAGAGTTAAAAGTAAAGATAATAAAATATAGTGAGCACAAGAATGAACATTTGAAACCTAGTCTTATATGCACTCTGATACACTTTGAACTGTCCACATAGCTGAAAATAAAAGCAATAGCATTTTGGGAAAGGACCAAATCTTTAATTCATTCTTGTTATATTCATTACTTTCCTCAAATGAGTTATGTCAGAAAAGGTAGATGAATGTGCCATGAAAATGACTAATCAATAAAGCATTATTATAGATAATAAACAAGAAAACAAACAACTTATCACAGAATTCATACAGATGCACTCAGCAGTTCACATGAAATTCTAGGATAGTTCTGAGATCAAAAATTGTATTTCTAAAAAAGTCATAGTGTGTATCTAGATCTAGTAAATTTTCAAGGGTAGTCTACTGAAAGTATGTTTAGAAATATTTATGAAGGGATTTTTATTTAAGGCAGGGTAGACTCAGGAGTTGAAGTATAATAGAATTGGATTCCTTCCATTTGAAGAACACTCTACTAGGAATGTCTTTGTAAACTATATAAATCTAATCTTACTTCTTCTGAAGGTGTTTTTTCCATTGTCATTACAGATTCTGCCAGGTCCCTCAACGTCTCCAAAAATCTGGAGAAATCTATCAAAATTGGCTGCAACATTGCTTACAGTCTTGAAGTGTTACAGAGAATTGCATAAAACAGTCTGACATATTTTTTACTAGGAAATGAAAAATTTCATTTCTGGTTTAGAAAAGACATTTTTATGTGAACTTATGTTGCTATTTCTCCATTTAGTGTTTTATGTTACTGCTAAGCTGAAGAAAAAAGAGAAGGAATTCATAGCATGACTATTTCGATATTTACCTTTTGTGTCTGCTTTCAGTCAGAATTCCTAGAAACAGATTACGAGGCAAATCAATTCATGAAGGAAACTTGCTGGAAACAAACGTAAACAATAGCATAAACTGGAGGCCAGGGACTGGAGAGACAGTAGTTGTTAAGGCACCTGCCTTGCTAGAAGCTCACCAGGGTTCAATTTTTAGATGCTACAGATAGTGCCCTAAACCCTAAGAAGCATTATCCCCAAGCACAGAGGCAAGAGAAATCACCAAGAAAAGCCAGATGTTGTAATAAAATAAATAAAAACTAGGATCAATAATGGGACAGGATTGAGGCAACACTGGACTATGCTGAAGTAAAACTGCTTTGTAGATATTAAGAGTTTCACATCTGTTCAATTCCCAGCAAGGTTCCCAGCTCCATCAAACAGTTGGTGATTAAGTTTCCTCCCAGAAGAAAGCCATTGTTATAGCAACTCTCATGCATCTAGAGATAGCTTCTATGGAGAGGGTTGGCACCAGAACCTGGAGAAATTTTCAAAGAAAGCACAGGCATGAAAACCCTAGCACAACTTCACTCTGCTGCAGTTACTCTTCGAGTAGCACTGATAACCCCCCATATCTCTTCCTCAGCTGAACTACTTCAGGCTTGCACTTGGCGAGCACTTCTGGTGAGTCAAGGGGCTTTCATAGTCATATTACAACTATCTTCACCCTCCAGAATTATGAGTCCTTGTGCCCTTCTCAGGATGTATTTGTTATAATGGGTCATAGGTCATACAAAATTAGGTAAAAAGAGTGACAAAAGCAAAGTGAGTCATTTGAACATCAAATAATTTCTTTTCTGTCATCATTATATAAAGGTAGATTATCCTACCGGGGCGCTTAACCACAGCAGCCCCAATTAAAGAGGGTTACCTCCGGTGTTAGGCTTATTATGGAGAGCTGGAATTGGTGCTCGACGGGAATTGGACCGAGGTATGTGGATTACTGCCCCCCCACTGCTCCAGCATGTCTCGACCCCATAAAGTTAAAGGCATAGGGGGCTATATAAGGCTGGACCATGGCTACATTCCCTTCAGAGCCAATACACGGCAGCCACCTCGCACTCTGTCGGAGAAGAGAGGAGGAGATATTGCCTACCCGCTCAGGCTATGGGACACTTTCTTTAGGGCCCAGTTAGAGGGCCAATACTTGGTGGAGATTATGGATATGTCTGCCCCTGTATCCAACATGCCTTTGAATTTCCTTTTATAAATTTCGATGGGTATAACCGGCCGCTTGGCCTGGAAATTCTGGCAGTGTACCCAACTAGATAGTTAGCAGGTGGCTGGTGGGCTTGGTTCTGTGTGGCTGCATAACCAACAATGAAGTTGGCAGAATGGTTGGTACTGTTTAAGCCACCAGTTGTAGGGTGTTCGGACTGACTACATGGATCCTCAAAAAATAATAATAGTTTAGCAAGTGGTCCCCTTTTTTAAAAGTCCATTTAGTTGGCACAGATATTGACAGTATTATCTCTCCCATGAGATTCAGGATCCAGAAGTCCGAAATGCACCATAATTCTCTTAAATTTCAGCCAATCGCTCCCTGAATTAAACCCATACTACCTGGGGAGCAGGTCCTTTTATCCCTGTTTTTAGCATGTAGGGGTCTTGACTTGGGTATATTGTGACAGTCTTAGGGCAGAGAATGTCGAGACTGCCACTGCCTGATGGGGTAGGCCAGAGAGCATTTATTGACTGTAATTCTGTGGATTCTGATTCGGAGGATAATGGGCAGGTGGAATGAAGGAGAGTGCCCCTGGATTCAGCTGGTTCTGGGGCTGGCCCCCACCCAGTTTCCTGCATTAGGGAAGGCATAGATGTTATTTGAGCCTGCGGAGCTTGTGGAACCTGGGAGGGGGTCCATGTAACATTTCCTATAAAGAGATTATTGGAATGTTGCCCTGTATTGATAGTTTTAGAAGATGGGCAATCTCTACGGGTGTGTCCCTTCTTTCCACAGCTAAAGCAGGTTATCTGTCCAGATGAAGCCTGAGGCTGACTTCGCCTCCAAGACCGACAGTCTCTGGCCCAATGTTTTCCTTTTTCTGCACCTTTGGGCATGGTCCAGGTGGGGCCCTCCGAGAGGTGGAGTTGCGATTATTAGAATAGTTTCTCCGATTATTGTTTATCCTTTGAAGTTTATTGTTTCTCCCCTCTAAAGCTGTTTGACATTTCATCCCTCTCCTGATCCTCCTGCTGTATGGGATAAGCCTCTATATCATCCTTGTGTTCTATGGGAGGTTAAACCGACATTTCTACAGGCCTTTAGATACCCCATGAGGTCATCCTTTTCCTTAATACTATATAGTAATGCTCGACATTTTTGATTAGCATTCTCATATGCTAAGTTTCGTTTTAGGATTTCTTGAGTGGTTGGGTCTTGAACCTGTCTTTGGATTGTTTCACATAATCTCCCAACAAAATCAAAGTATGGTTCATCACGACCCTGGTAAATTTTCGTATAGCTACCTAGAAATTCTGGGTCGGAACCTACTCTTTCCCACGCTTTTAATGCTGTCTCCCGAACAAATTTTAAAATAGGTTCAGGTAATGTCGCTTGTTTTGCTTTCTTTTTCCATTCACTTTCACCTTTTAGCATGGCAAAAGTTATAGTATGGCCTGATTCCTTTTCTCTTAAAGTGTCAATATTCCGGTTAACCCCATCTGCATACCACATCTGCCATTGCATGTACCGTGATTTGTTTAGACAAGTATGGGCTACCATTTCAAAGTCTCCCAATACCCACTGATCATTTTCGCCCCAATCAGCTAAATATTTTAAAGTATAAGGACTTGATATTCCAAACCTGTCGCAAGCCTTCCTAAACGGGGTTATTGCCTCAATTTTTAAGACTTCATGAATCGGTTTTACTTTATCTTTAGATTGGTCATGAGAAAGATTGCTGCACTTTGCTCTTTGATTCGAGCTAATCTGTTCCTCCCTTCTTCCTCATCAGAGCTTGTAGTATCTGGCAGAGGAACATCTACCCCATTGAGGGTATTAACTCTGGGGAGATTTTCAGCTTGGGAATTTGCCTCCTCTGGGTTTTCCTGTTCCTCCTCTAAGTTATCAGCCACATTAGAATTCTTTTTAGATTTTTTTGCTGGGAATGTATACACCTTTTTCAAGTCTACAGCCTTGGGGCGTGTTTGTGAACGGCTTTTTAGTTGGTTCACGCCTCAGTATTGGGTATGCGCTAGGTCCTGATTGATAAGTTATGAAATCAGAAATCTCCCTGCGTAACACATCCATTTCTTGGTTTAAGTTTTCAAGTTTCCTATATATTTCTTCCTTTTGTTCTTTCAATCTTATGTGTAACTTCCAAACCTCCTCTTTCTGTCCATCTATTCTATCTCTCTGTCAATTTCTTCCTCTAAGATAGTGCTTGATTTTATCGATATCCTTCTTCTGCTCTTCAAACTTTACTTCAAATTTAAATCCTGTTTATAATTTTACTTTCCTGTTCTTCTAATTTTTTCTTTGAATTTTAAATCCTGTTCTTCTAATTTTTTCGTTGAATTTTAAATCCTGTTCTTCTAATTTTTCTTTGAATTTTAAATCCTGTTCTTCTAATTTTTTCCTCAAATTTTAAATTCTGTTTAATAATTTTACTTTCCTGTTCTTCTAATTTCTTTTCAAATTTTAAACTCTGTTTGATAATTCTGTCCTCAAGCTTTAAGACCAGTCTACCGTAGTTTTATGATCCTCACTTATTTCTTTAATCGCTGAGTAAACCTCGTCCCTTAAGATTGCATTCAATGTATTACTTTTCTTCCCTCTCTCTATTAAACATTGTCCTTACACAAAGGTACAGTTTAAAAATCACAAGGACCCAGATGATTTGTGAAAAGATAGAGTAGTTCTCAGAAAGGAACTTTATAGACTGGGCTATGTATGGTTCTGAGCCAATAAAAGATACAATGTATCTATACCATGAGATATCCATCATTTTACTCACGGTTCGGAGGCAGATGGTCTCTGTCCGATGATAATTAGACCAGACGATGTTTGTGGTGCCCACGCCAGGGACGCCAAAATTCGGGGCGCTCCGCGGGGTCCCCGACAGTGCCGGGAAGCGAGTTCCCTTCTACCTCCGAAGCCGGCGAGAATGGATGAACACTCAGGAATCCGATGCAGTTTTAAAAGGCTTTACTTATCACAGGTTCAGGCATACAAATCAGCAAGAGGAAAAACCCGATGCTTAGGATTCCAGGCTAGAACCCCAGCCACGTGTAGGCCAAGATGGCGACCACCACGTGTAAAAACTTCCAAGCAGGGCGGCGGCTCACAGCGAGCAAGCGCCCCCAAAGAAGCGCCGAGAGTGAAAACCGGCTAGTTTATACCCCTGCAACTCAGACCTTCCTCCCATTGTTATGGAAAGTAGGGAGTGTTAAATGTCCTTAGGTAATCCCTCCCTGCACCTCACCTAGGCCCTTTAGTATGTTAATGTTTTGAGCCAAATGCAGAGGCCCTTAAAGGAGTCCTGCAACACTGGTGTTTGATTGGTCGCTTGTCACTTGTCTTCCCGTTGTTCATCAATTTGCTCAAGCAGGCACCGGTAACATCTCCATTTGTTTGGAATGAGGTCCATTATTGTTACTGTTTTTGGCATATTGAATACACCCTGGGTAGCTTTCCAGGCTCTGCTGTGGCTCTGGGTTCATCCCAGGGGGCCCAGTAGTTTTCTATATCAGACTATCAACCATCCAGGGCCAATGGGGCAGAGCCCTGGGTGTATAAAAGCCTGTCTCCTGTCTGCCACCTGGCGTAGCCAGGCACCACAGCCACACCTACAAAACTTTGAGTGGCAGGGTGTGTGATTAGTATAAACTGTAAATGCATTGCTAATATTTTTTGGCACAAAGAAGACTAATGTCCAAGCACCAAGAAACTAAGTTCAAAAGTGATGCATATTAAGTCCCCAAGTAGAAATATATATACATATATGATATATATACACATACATAAATGGTATTTATATGTGTATACACAAATATATGTACATGTGTATATGTGTATATGCGTATGCGTGTATACGTTGTATATCGTGTATACATGTATACATGTATGCATGTATATATGTATATGTGTATATGTGTGTATGTGTGTATGTGTATATGTGTATATATGTATATGTGTATATGTGTATATGTGTATATATGTATGTATATATATACACATATATATACCAAGTGGGATTAGCCACATGCAAGACAAATGCCCTACTGGCTGTGCTATTGCTCCTGTCCCTTAAAACTTATTTTAAAATAGATGTTGTAAGTACAAATGCTATGATAATTTCAAAAGTCCTGTTTTTTAAAAAATAACAAAAAGAAGGGGCTGGAGCAGCAATAGTCCAGCAGATAGGGCATTTGCCTTGCATGCCAACCCAGGTTTGATCCCCGGCATCCCATATGGTCCCCCGAGAAGTAATTCCTGAGTGAAGATCCATGAGTAACCCCTGATCATTGCCATGTGTGACCCCCAAAAAAAAAATGTTCTGTTTTTTAATATGAAATGAAATACTGTACTTTTTAGATGAAATTTTTGTTATAATATCACTAAATAATAGCTAGTGTGATAGCAAGTGTAATAGTGGGATTATAGTTCAAATTAAATATATATATATATATATATATATATATATATATATATATATATATATATATATATACATCTGAGGATCAGACTAAAAAAGTACTTGTTTTCAAGATCTAAAAGTCTCTTAAGTAGTTTGATAGCAAGCTCTGAGACATAAGTACAGCATTTATAACATAACTCTGCATGCAGCTAACTCTGCTCAGCTCCAGCACCATAAGATCTAAAACTCTCTTAAGTAGTTTGATAGCAAGCTCTGAGACATAGTACAGCGTTTACAACATAACTCTGCACGCAGCTAACTCTGTTCAGCTCCAGCACCATATGATGCCCTGTACAACATAGGGTCATGGCCCTGGGAACACCTGACAGAACAAGGTCTGATCAGCGTTGTGTCCTTGGCCCCAACATTGAACTACTGCTCTAGTTTGTCAAGAATTGAAGGACCCCTAGGTCACCCTGAGCAACATTTGGGAGACCCAAACAATAAAGACGTAAAGGAACCAATAAAAATGATGGCTCAGAAATAAATGATTTTATTTATTTATTTATTAATAATAAATTATTATGTGTGTTAGAAGTCTCAATGAAAATTGCATAGTTTTTCCTAATATAAATGCTTAAATAATTAAGCTTTTCGCTTATTACTGTAGAATTTATAAATTAAGATAAAAAGGAAAGCAAAACTCTGAAGGGGACAGCTCTCAAGTCAGAGAGAACACAGCTGGTAAGATCAAGGTCAACACCATCTGCTTCCTAATAGAATAACTATCAAGGCAGAAAATTTGGTCTTTCAATCAATTTTTGACCTGAATGAAAGAAAATAACTTCCTCCTAGGGAACTTGATGAAGCTGAAAGACTAGAAAATGAGCAATATTTCAAATTACCTTGAATTATAATTAGACTCTTAAATGAAGTCCGTTTTCACCCTCACCAAAATTTACTTGCATTAAAAACATTCTTGTACTTAATAATACTGTGATGGCAGAATTACTATATTTAATTAAGGAATATATGAAAACAATGGATGTGGTTTTACATACATATCTTGAGAAAGAAAGAGAAAAGAATGAGAACTTAAATATTCTCCTCCAAACAAGCCCAAAGAGGTATTTAAAAATCTACATCCTAAATTCTTTGCTTGTAACTCAAAAGTAGACTGACAAAACTGTTGAGGATTATAGTTTTTAAGTGTGGTCTCCAGAATTCATATAAAAACTTCACAACTTTAGGCAGTTTACTTCATCTCCCCTATGAATAAAAAATGAGAATACTACTGGCATTTAAGTGCAAAGTTCTGTAGACTTTAAATGAGTTGATTACATAAAGTAAATAGACCATGGATGGCACATAGGAACTCTTTATGTATAGTAGCAATAATTTTCACAGATGAAACAAAATATTTCAATTAAGTACATAAAAATAATGTATATTTCACCTACTTACAGATTAAGAAAAAAAAGTCCTACAAGATATTATATCAAACTTTCTCAAAATTATTGTTTGACTTATAAAACATAGCACAGTAGGTATACTACATAAAATAGTTTTATTTGAAAATGAACTAAATGACAAAAATCTTTTATTTGTTAAAAATATTTTAAGCTGGAATTAGAATCAAGAGCCAGAGAATCAGTACAGAGAGTAAGGCCCATATATTGCATACAAATAATCTCAATTTAATCTCCTGTACTACATGGTCCCCCAAATATCACTGGTCCCACCATAGAGGCCCCTAACCTGGCTTGCTCAGGTAATTCCTGACCCATAGAACTCCATAAATAGTACACTTGGGCTCCTCACATTGAACCACTGATAAGTTTTGACCTAGAATCATGGAGGGATTCCTAGACCTCTTAATAACTTCTTGAGAATTCAAACTTCACCTTGAAATTAGGAGTTTATTGAAAAAGAAAATGAAATCTTTGCTAGGTTGTTACTCTCAAAAATTTTAACCTTTAAAGAGTAAAAAAGAAACTGTAGACAGAGTACCATTACTTGTATTGTTACAAACACTTATTCAATATCCCACTGGAACCTTAAATTTCAGAAAGCAATGAATACTGAAAAAACTGAAAGGTAAGAAATTAGTTTAAAAAAATATATCTTCTGAGAATAATGCATGACTATAGTACAAAGAAGAACATTATACATTGTACAAAGAGAAAGAGATAATTTTGGATTTAAGAGGAAGAAGTGATTGGGCCTCTTGGGAAGATCCCAGAAAGCTTCATGTAAAAACAAGACATTTCCATTTGTCTTCAGCAAATGTCAACCACAATGGAAAACATTATGAAAGCTAAGTACAAAACCCTTCAACATGAAACTGTTTCCATGGTGTCAATTCTATATGTTTATATAGCTTTTTTTCATGGTCTCATGAAAAAGAATTTAATAGATCTATGCACACAAAAGCAATAAAAACCACATTGCCACAAAATTCCAAAGTTCTTAAATATTAGTGATTTGGAATATTGCTTTTTCTATCCCGCTCTGTACTAGCTTTCTTTTTAGAAAATATAGGAATTAATTTTGGTTTTTTTTTTTTTCTTAGAAACTATAGACACACAAAACAGTTTGATAAGTAGAAAGGTAAAATGCAAGTGCCAATTTCAGTGACTAAATTGTGTCTCACAAATTTGAAATGCTAGGATTTTCACAGATAATAGCTTTAGGAATAAATTATAACTCATTTCCAAATACCCCAATCCTTAGTCTTCTCTGAAAAAGATAAAATAACAGCATATTTCAGAAGGCATGCTTTATTTATCTAAATACATTTCTACGATGAAGAGAGAAACAAAGGAAAACATGTTCAATTAATAATCCCTGACATGTTACTATGAAAGGGGAATAAATAAATCAGCAAGGTAGTTTCCAAAACTCCAGCAGAAATTGAAGTAACAAATGCTTGTTTAGTTTTTGTGAAGTTCTGATTTTTTGGCAGAGCAATAAAAAAGTCAAAACAAGGTCCAGGCTTTTCTATGCATCCCAAGTTTTATACGTTTCAGATACATATTAGGTAGGGAAATTGAAGACAAGAAGTAGGAAGGGAAACATTGTACATAGTGATCAATAACCAGCACATTTCAGCTCATGATTTTAAGAAGGAGAACGTGCTATGAAGATAATAGTGAGATCATTTAATGATGGAAAAATTGACAAAAGATTATAGGTCAGGGGCCATGGATAGGAATTAGATATTTAACATGGAATTATGGAAACTGGTACCAATCTACAAAAGGCCAGGTAAAAGTCTAGACACCAAGTATGTAGGTTTAAAGCTTAAAAGGTGGAAAACTCGGACGATTCTATAAAATAAAAAGTTAGTATAAAAGCATGGTGACTGAAGTAGGGATGCTAGGAAGTAAAGCTGCAGAGATTAATAAGCTAATATGCGGGAGATATTTAGTATTTTAAATATATGCAGTTTAAAATGTATTTCTTGAATATGTAACACGTTGGTAAAGGTTTTGGTATACTCTATAAGCATATCTTAATGAAACGAAACTTCCATTGAAATAGAATTATTGACAACGAAATGCTAAAACGTCCCAAGAATGTTATATTATAAAACATTCTGGGCAATCTAATTATATGTGTAACTTGAAGTTGGCAAAATGTTTGCATGTACTATGGCACAAACAATGAGAATTGAATTGCAGGTGTCAATTGAATTTGTGAAATCAGGGCTAGGGGTGTTAAAATGGTAGGAAGAAAAAGCAAAAGATTTATTGTAAAATGAAAAGATCAAGACTTGAACCATTGCTCATATAGTTCATATGTATGAGGTAAAAAGAATTTTTTTTTCAATTCAGTTATTCTGTAGTTATTCATGGAGCAAATACTCTAGGGAAGGTACTGTTTCCACAGAGTATTTGCTCCATGTATTTGCTTTGCTGTTTATCAGACTCAAAATCCTTATTATTATGGAGTGGTCCAATAGAAGAAGACTTTCTTTCACTTTCACTTTCTTCCCGTTCATCATCGATTTGCTTCGAGTGGGCCCCAGTAACATCTCCATATGTCCTGTCTCATGCTAGTAGAGCCCAAGGCATCTGCTTGCTCCAGGAACATAAAGAGCCTCAATCCATTCCGAAATGAAGTCTATAATTGTTACTGGTATTTGGCATATATATCAAATACAACACGGGTAGCTTGCCAGGCTCTGCCAAGCAAGAAGAAGACAGAAAGTGAATAAATAAAAAGAAATGACATAAAGTTTATGGAGGCAAATCAAGCAGAGATGTACAAAAGGTGATTTGCTACTAGTAGAGGCCAGAAGGACATGAGAGAGTAGCCTGAGAGCAAAAAAAAAAATAGCATTTCTCTAAATAGAGTGCAGGTCAAGTTAAAATTATTATTACTCTAATATGTATAGAACCTGAGATGGAAGCACATGATGAAGAGTCATTGAAGCAAAGGCAACAATAGGGAAATGTCCTCATGTGTTGTAAGGATTGGCTACCGATGGGGTGACTGACTGGGAGCCTAGGAGCGCCGCACCTACCAAGAAAAACTCTGAGAGACCAAGTCCTATGCAAAAGCAAGGGTTTTATTAATAAGCGAGTATACTCGGGCTCATAGAGTGACCCCAAGCGGTCAGTGGCTAAGAGCCCGAACCCTTCCAGGGAGGATCTTTTAAGGAATAATTCCCGCGCTACAGAAAAGCCAGCACATAACTATCCAATAGGTTTAAAATATTACATCAAGGTCTGTGTCCAGGCAGCCAATCACTCTGCACCAGGTAACCATCACCCACCAATCTGAGTGTGCCTAATACTTCTTTCCATATTTGGCACGGCATGGGCCCAGTCAGGTATCATACCAAATGCAGAGGGGGACATCAGACGCAACCTCTCGGGAATGTTTGCCCCTTATAGCCCTCCCTGGAATTATTTGCTTAAGGCCCTTCCTGCTGTGCTCTTGTCAAACTATCATTTTATCAGTTACTTTCGGTTGAGCCATTATTTTATCAGTTACCTCTGGCATTTTATCAGTTACCTCTGGTTCCTGTCTTTGTGTTCTGTGGGCGAGGGGCCATTCTTTCAGTGTAAGATCAGGACTAGTATAGAAACTGACATAAGTGAAATATTGAGAGATGCTCTATAAAGTGGTAGAGATGAGGTCAGAGTGGGAAGATCATAAAGAAGGAATATAAACTTATACCTGATAGCTAGTTCAATAACCATTGGAAAGTAATGAACAAAAGATTAGAATAACTTGACTTTAATATCAATAGCATGATTAGTGTGTTGAGAACAGTAGGAATAAATATCAACAGAAGAGTAAGTGATAGTGAGATATAGTGATAGGTGAGAATGACGCAGCACAAAGGTAGGCTTTTAATGACACAAGTGATAAGAATGGTAAAATATTAGAAATCATTGAAGTATAAAGACAAAGTATTGTTTGAGAGATAAGTCAATTTGAAACCAAATATTTTTAGATCACCACGTCTGGAAGAATGGTATTTCTAGTCACTCTAATGTGGGAGACTCCAGAAGAGTGTCAGTTAGGTGTCTAGATGACAGTTTTAGAGAAACTTTGAGAGGCCTATTGATAATCAACCAATTTTTTAAGTTCACTTGTATCACTTGTCACTTGTCTTCCCATTGTTCATCGATTTGCTCGAGCAGGCACTAGTAACGTCTCCATTCATTGGGAATGAGGTCCATTATTGTTACTGTTTTTGGCATATCAAATGCACCACAGGTGCTTGCCAGGCTCTGCCCTGGCTCTGGGTTCATCCCAGGGGGCCCAGTCTTTTCTATGACAGACCATCAACCATCCAGGGGCCCATGGGGCAGAGCCCTCAGTGTAGACAAGCCTGTCTCCTGTCTGCCACCTGCCAATGCAGCCGGACACCATAGCCACACCTGCAACACCTTAAGGGGCAGGTGGCAGAAATTACAGTATCTTTTTTTTTTTTTCTTTTTGGGTCACACCCGGCGATACTCAGGGGTTACTCCTGGCTCTGCACTCAGGAATTACTCCTGGCGGTGCTCAGGGGACCATATGGGACCATATGGGATGCCGGGATCGAACCCAGGCCGGCATGGGCTGACCACGTGCAAGGCAAAAAGCCCTACCCGCTGGGCTATTGCTCCGGCCCCAGAAATTACAGTATCTTTAGAAAAAAATAAATTGAGGGTATTTTCACTTTGGGTCACAGCTGGCAATGCTCAGAAGTAACTTCCGGCTCTGCACTCAAGAAGTCTCCTGGCAGTGCTCAAGGGACCATATGAAGGTCAAGGATCAAACCCAGGTCAGCCTGTGCAAGGCTTTGCCCACTGCACTGTCTCTCCAAACTTTTAGTTTTACTTTTGGGAACACTCAGGGCTTACTTCTGGTTCACTGTACCATCCCTCCAGTTCTTAGTTTAAATAGTTTAACATTTCTCAATTTTTTTTGGCCCATGGCCTCCTTCCAATACTGTTTACTTCCTAAGTTATAACTAAATATAGGAGTCTACATTCAGGAAGAGTCCTTGGGCTGAAAAAAGATTCCAAACTCACCAAGAGAGTGATAACTATCATCTTGTGAGTCACCCCTGATCCCCAAGTACTGTTAGGGCTATGAAATCCACAAAGGTCCCTTGAGCCTGGAGCCTTGGGACCTTCCTGAGGTTGGGATTCACAATCCCGCTCCTCTTCCTTTATTTATGAGCCCTAAATATGACATTTGCATTTTGCACTAAGGCAATAGTGATTTTGATGAAAACACTTGGTGATAAAGCCTGAGTAAAGTAGAATGCAGAGAGAAGGAAAACAATGAGTGATAATTAAGTTGTTTGAGAATTTATGGTTTTGGTTTGGTTTGGTGATAGAAAGTAGCAAAAACCTGGAACAATAGGCAGCAGAGAATATATGGTCATGAAATGGTTTCCCTGATACAGGAAATAGTTGATCAAATTGTATGTTGCTGACAATGTCTATCGACAAAAAAAAGTTGATGAGTAGGGCAGAGATTGTGAACTGCAGAAATGGTGTAGTTAAGAAGTAACAGTGATTTGTGTCTAGGCCACCAAGGTTGTATCTACATTAATAACAGTAAAACAGAGTATATTATAACCATATTTATAGTTAGCAGTAAAAGATTACAGAATATATTTTCCATTTTTTTCTTCTCAGTGAAATTAAATAGAATTTTATCAGATAAAATTAAGTTGAGAAGAAGATTGGGTATAGAAGACAGAGAGGAGAGAATATTTGCTATAAAACAGCATTTCTCAATGGGGGGGGGCAGATATAATGTTTGCCTTTACAATAATCCAATTTTTGCCTTTACAATGTTTACAATGTTTGCCTTTACAATTTTCATATATGAAAATTCCATGAATGGGAAGCCATAGCTCAATACTAGGGGCCAACTAGTAGAATTGGGAACTCGTGAGAAAAAAATCAAGGTGGCAGGGCCAAGGTAGGGAAAATGTTGAGAAACACTTATTCTAAAGAACTTTAAAAAAGTATTTTTTCTAAATATAGTACAGGGAAAGTCCAAATGCTTTATATTAGTAGCCATGCATTTAAAAATCAGCAAACAAGATGTGCATTTTTTTTCCTCCAGTGTGACCACAAGCTCAGAATAGAAGAAACACTGAATTCAATCAAATTTAATTGTGTAATACGAGTTTGCTGTGAGTGACACAGTCCAATACACTGAAGAAATCTAAGGTAGATCAGTTGTGAGAAATATATAGTGCAAAAGTGGTAAGATACAAAATTTCTAGCTCCTGGGTCTATGCTGGTGTTTGGACATAGGAGACCTTGAAATTTAGAGGCTGCAGATCATAGTGGGTATAAAGATGTTGTCACTATCGTGATGTGTTAAATTGTGGATTTTGTTAAAGTGAGGAATTGAAATTAAAAATCAAGATAATTTGATGGAGAGATAAAAGAAATTTGGGTAAAGTGATTAACTGCCAGTATAAGGAACATGGATTATCAGCTTCATTTTAGAGTGTATAAAATCTGAAGCTTAGAAGGAAAGTGAAAGGATTATAGTTTAAAATAGGCATCCAGAAAGAAACCTGGAATGGGAATACAAGCAGTTATAGCAGGAGAAAAAGTGCAATCTGCTGACACAATCCAGATCTCAACTATGGAAGCAAAAGTGATGGGAGTTTAGGTTGAACTCAATTCTGGCATATAGAAATGGACATTGGAAGCATTAGTCCAATCCATTGGCAACCAAACCAGGTAAAAGAGATATAAATAGATAAATTGAAATAAGCAATAAAAAACTAAGTAACAGATTTGCACAAAAGATTAAGTCATGTAGATAAGATATTAAAAATATCTGATGATTCTGCTATGAACAAACTGATTGATTGTAGGGAAACGCTTAATTTGAATATAAGTTGTTATATTATTATAATATAATGATGAGTGACAATTTTCTAGGTAAAATAGGTAGAACTGAGTAGGAAGAAGGGAAATTTTTGAGCATAAATAGCAGAAAGGATAAGTTATTAACAACATAGTTCTCTTGTATTCGCTTGAGCATGAATTCTAGAAAACATCCTAAGAAATAAACTAGACTTAGGAGCCGAAGAACATTAAAAGAAGAGTTTGGGGAGTGAAATGAAAGAATTTTGTATTTTTTTTTAGATAATGAAGATTCATTAAGCTTTCTTTAAAAATATTCTTAATTTTTATGTTAAATTTTGACCTTCTTTTCTGTGTTCTGTATCTCAGCCCCATACCAGAAGTTTTAAGTGCATATTCTAAGAGGTTTTACCTGTGTGTGTTATGTGTGTGTCTCATGCAGTAATTGCCTGAAAATGTATCTATTTACAAGAGTGTATGATGTTTCTTTTGTGAACTCTGAGATGAAATGAGTGGTAACACAAAAACTAATTTGTTTATTATATTTTCTTGTAAAAGAGAGTAAAACAAGCGTTCCCTACTAGCCATACAACTGGAAATAGTGATTTTACAGTGATACAATAAAAGTCATCAACAAAATGTGAAAGAAGCAAAATCGGAGCTGGACACTATCATTTGGAATTTGGTCATCTTGGAATCCTATCTTTGCAGCTGATAATAGTGGATAAAGAATAAACTTATAATTCTAGATTCATTCATATTCTTAGGTTCTTTCCATGTCTTAAAATGTCATGACAATATGTTAAAAATGAAAAAAAAAACAAATTATAACCAAAGTGTCATCACCAAATTTCGCATATCAAAAACAAATATGGCTATTTATTCCAACCCTGGAATAATACGTAAGATCTAGTTCTCAAAGCAGAAGTTTATTTAATTATGAAGTAAACAATTAGTTTGCATTTGGTGCATTTATACTAAAGTTCAAGACCAAGAATGGCTGGCTGGTCTGATTAGCATAACTGTCACATTCAGTTCTTACTGAATTGTTTTTCTTTGAATTCATTAAAGTAAACAAAACTAAGATAATTCCAAAAAGGTTTTCATCCTCTTACGATTATGTAATTTTTGTGACAAAAAATGTTATAACAAAACCACAGATTTCAGTGGGTGCATGAGGTTTAAGTGGTTTCATCTCCAACTGGAAACAGAAGCGAGGACTGTGAAATGACCAAACGTTGCATTACAAAACCAAAACAAAACCACGATTTTGTCTTTGTTTCTGCAATGCACCAAAATGATGTGTTTCAAGATCAGCAAAGATCTGAATGAAACTTGCCTTCATTGATAATTAGCATATAAATCAATGCCAGCAAAAACTTAAATCATCAAAATATTTGAGTGAAATATTTGCTCTGACACATAGATTTCAGAGGAAATGTAATTGTTTACCAAACCATGGAATCTGATGATTAATCATGTACAATTATTTTAACTAGCTTACAAAAACTGTAATTCTATTGGTTTTAATATTCTGATATCATTATATTTCCTATGAGACTATTCTCTTTCCCTTTCTCTTACTCTGTCAGTATGGTTTAAACCCAAATTTATTTTTGGCATAATGTAATATAGCCAGGAATATGCCACTTGCTTTTTAAAAATGTTTTCAATATTTTGGCTTTGTGGCCACACAGCGCAGTGTTCAAGAGATAGTCCTAGTGTTGTGCTCAGGAGTGAACCATGTTAGTGGTCAGACAACCAGATGCGGTCACAGAATGATGCAAAGTCAGCCACATTCAGGCCAAGTGCCTTCTCCGCTAATTGTCTCTCTAGCCACTACTTTTAATTTAATAAAAAATATTTTCTTGTAGATTTTCTAGTGGTGTGTTGGGGGGGCCCTGGCCAGCAGCCTCCTGCACAAATGAGGAAGACCTATATCTTGCTGGACTTCATGCCTGTGGAAAAAGGAGCGGGATAGACTTGGGAGAAACTCTGCCTTGCTACTGCTGCTGAGAAAGGAAAGAAAAGATGCTGAGGGGAGTTCTGGATAGCAGTACTTTATTTACTGAACACAGTTTAAGCCTTTCCTGCAATATTTGGGTGGACAGGGTTCAAGCACACATCACAGGGCATTTCCCAAGGTCCTGTGCCATTGTAATAGAAAACAGTCACAGATTTAGCATTTGCAAGGTAATATTTGCAAGATAATAATCATTGATTTACATATTCCTGTTATCAGAGGTTAGAAGATCAGGCACATTCTGCCTCACTTTAGCTCAGATAAGCACAGATGTTTTGGGTGTAATCCATGCCCTTAGGGTCTTGTAACCAGAAAATGCTGGCCCCTAAGGCTAGCAGCTCAGAACTCAACAGTGGTGATCTAGATCTTACACATTACGAAAATATCACTGAGAAATAAAAATCGTGGCAATGTCATAACTTTCACTAGAGGTTTATAATTCCTCTAAACTCTAACAGATTTGGTTATATCGAACAGATAGGTATGAAAGAGTTGGCCACCCTATGGGGGTGACTGACTGGGAGCTTCGAACGCCGCACCTATCAAGGAAAACTCTGAGAGACCAGGTCCTATGCAAAAGCAAGGTTTTATTAATAAACGAGTATACTCGGGCCCATAGCATGACCCCAAGTGGTCAGTGGCTAAGAGCCCCAGGCCCTTCCAGGGAGGATCTTTTTAAGAGATAGTTCCCGCCGCTACAGAAAAGCCCAGCGCATAAACATTCAATAGATTTAAAATATTATATCAAGGTCTGAGCACAGGCAGCCAATCACTTTGTACCAAGTAACCATCTCCCACCAATCAGATCATTCTTAATACTTCTTTTTTTATATTTGGTGCGGCTAGATACATGCGTGGGATCATGGGTCAGCAACGGCTAGTGCAGGAATGCAATACAGGCAATTCAGGCCAGATAGTAGATTCTGGGCGGGGTCCCCATAACCTCTACAGGAATTTGTTCTGGGCCTTTTGTAGATAACAAAAGGTTACTTCAAGATGAAAAGGACACTCAGGCCCTAAATTGGTAACTTTCCATGAGTAGGCCTGCCCTGGTTGGGAAAGGGGGTTTCTACCTTCTTTCAGGTACATCCTCTTATCTCAAATAAAAAGGACATCTCTAGTTTATAAAAATCCAAATTTATAAGCAATATAATCCCATGTTGAACATTGAGAACAATCCTACAAGGTGAGAAATATTCTCCATATGATCTTTAGTCCAGAAAACTAGGAGGGAACAGCACCATTTGTACTAATGATTATGAGAGCTGAACCTTAGACTTTGCTTTGTCAGATTCTCTACTTTTGCAATGCAACTTCTTTTTATTCTTGTGATATTCCAATGCCTGTGACTAAATCATTTTAAACAGTTAGTTAATCAGAGAAGAGCAGCAAGATAAACTTTACTGTTTCTTGTTCTGAATGAAGATTTCAAAACAAGCAATGATGACTTGTTTGGAATCATGATACTAAGTGGGAGAGAAAACAACCGACTAGCTTAAAATTTTCTTACAGAAAAAACAAATTTCATATGAAACCAAGAACTGAGACTCAGAGAAGCTTTTTAAAGATGTATAAGATCCCCCATCAGTTAGTTGATGTCAGAAACCTAAGATTTCCAGGTCTAAACCAATGTTGTTCCTTTTGTTTTATCCCACCGGCAAAGGCAGAGCCTGTCAAGCTACCATGTCATATTTGATATGCCGAATTCCAGTAACAATTATAGACCTCATTCCCATGACTGGATGGAATGGTTTGAGGCTCTTTATGTTCTGGAGCGAGCAGATGCCCTTGGGCTAAACTAGAACACTACGGGAAGTATGGAGATGTCACTGGTGCCCTCTCAAACAAATCAATGAATAAAGGGCAGACAAATGATACAAGCGATACAAGTGAGTGAGTATTAGCAGAGCTACCAATATTTGCAGTTTCCCTAGGTTCTCTCTGCCTCTTGCTATGTTTCACTCTCGGTCTCCCCTCCCTCCTAGTTCTGTCTCCTCCCCCACCTCTCTCTCTGTCTCCTCTAAATTAAAGAACCATGATTTACAAAATAATCGGTAGTTGAGTTTTAGGCATATAATGCTTCAGCACCAATTCCACCAGCAATGCCATCTGTCTCTTTAAACATGATAATTTCTTTTTAAGGTTGTAATTAGTTAAGAGTTCTGGAAAGTAAAAAAAATAAATGTTTCCTCTTCTCAAAACTTCTAAAATCTTACAGGACATGGTGTAGACTTAAGACACCTAAGCAGCACCCAAATTTCCCTAAATAAATATTTTTTTCAGTCACATATTGGAAGCCAGGATGTGATTTTTTTTTTCTGGATGTTTTGGAGTTCTGAAAACCTTTCTAATCCAATCTCATAAATATCTTCCAAGTGATTACCTGATTTCCTAAATTTCCCTAAGGGTTGTTGGCTAAAGTGTATAGCTCTTCAAACAAATTAACAGAGTTAAGTAAACTTTGTTATGTAAACTCAAGTTTGGACATGGTCAAAAAATATAAAGATGTAAGGTAATAAGGCAATATACACCAAGAAGTCAAATATGAGACCCTGAGAAACAGGGAAAATATTTCAAAATATTTTTTTGTCCTTTTTCACATTGTTTACACCCTAAATTTATAATTTTAACAGATAGAATTATGATTTATATGTACTAATATTCAAGAATTATGGAATCACACATTGATCCATACAGCTTCTTGTTCAGTTGGTAAACTTTGACCAATGACCTAACATGTGCCAGGAAGCATGCAAATCTCTGACTATATAAAACTGAAAATAAAAGCAACTTTCTCTATGGAATTGCATAATATATTTCACAATACTTAAAAAGAACAAAACATAGAATTACTACCTCTAGATAAAAAAAACAGACACACATAAAAAAGTAAGTCTTACATCCCTGGTTTTATTTTTCTCATTTTTTCCTCCTTTGGTATGTGGTAAATTTGTTTCTGTTTCATTTTGTAGATAGATGGGAAGTTCCCTCTAAACACTTCCTTCTTGATTCTCTGCTATCCTTCATTTGTTGAGTCTACTATGGCTATGAGAAATTCAGCTTGATATCACCTTTATCTAGAGATGTATCTACTAGAATGATATTGCTTATATTTACCATAAATACTACTCTATAATGCATATTGGTTGCTGATTGCCTTTTGTTTCAGAACTGCTTTTTAGTACTTAACTATTTTTTTAGTTTAGCCCTTCTGAAGACTATATTATAGCACACCATATATTTTTATGAATACATTTTCATCAAAGAGAAAAATTGGGGTTTTTAAATATTTTCTACAATATCAATGATGATAACAGGAAGAAGCAGACATTTTAAAATATTGCTAAAATTTTAGTTTGAATTGACATGAGCATTCTATAAAATTAGAGTATCCTTTTCATATTTTCAACTGCTGACTCCAAAGGATTATTTAATATGTATAAGGGTTTGTGGCTTTTCTATTATTATTTTGCCTACACCTTTTAAAAAAAAAAAAAAAAAAAAAAAAAAAGTTATGGATTCACCACCAGGATCTCACCATTCTACAAGGGAAGTGATCATTGATGTAAAAAGAGGGGGTTCAACAGGGTGATACCATTTTACCAAAACTCTTCAGCACCACCCTAGAGAACATTATGTGACAATTAGAATGGGGGGGAATGTAAGTGAAGATAGATGGTAGGCAAATACACCACCTCTGCTTCACTGATGACATTGTTCTAATAACACCAAATATTAGTCAAGAGGCACAAATGCTGGCTGACTTCAACCAAAAATGTGGAAAGATAGGTTTACAGCTGAATCTCAACAAAACAATGTTCATGAAAAATGAACTAGTTGAAAGTCCCCATTCACTCTCAATGGAACAAACATCTCTGAATACAGCAGTTATGTGTACCTAGGTCGAGAAGTCAACATGATGAAGCGACCTAAAACCTGAGCTGTGCAGGAGGAAGAGAGTGGCATGGAATGCCTTCAAGAGCATTGAAGAAATAGGTAAAAGGACTATGAATCTCTGTTTCCAGGCACATCTCTTTGACTCCACCGTTTTCCCTGCATTAACATATACCTCAGAGACCTGGGCCCTACAGAAAGCAGGATGACAATGCTATTTGGGTCTCCCTGAGAGGAATTGAAAGAGCTATGTTTGGAATATCACACTTCACTCAAGTGGGAGAAGGAATCCAGAGTTCCGACCTCTGTCAATGATCCAGAGTCAGGGATGCTGTCTCGTTTGCCAAGGCATCAAAAAATCAGATGGGCTGGGCATGTAATGCGATTTGGAGATGACCGCTGGACTAGAGCTGTTACCTACTGGATCCCATGGGTATCAAAAAATTCACTTGGCCTCCCTACCTACAAAAAGGGTCAGACTTCTTCGTCAAGACCTTGAATGACTGTCTGCATCTCAGGTAGAGTCTCAAAAGTGCCGTGGCTGGCCGGAGCGGGCGCCTGGGGCTGTGGTAGAGCCCCAGGTCTCTGGCAGAAGGTGGAACTACAACCCCAGAAGTCCGAGCGGAACCAGAAGTAAACCGTCATTTTGAACTCTCACCCCCGGCCTGTCTGCATCTCAGGTAGAGTCTGTGCCGGGTGCGGCTGGCCACTTATTATTACTAAAACTAGGAAATTCAACACCAAGGGTAGGTAATACCCTCAAGAAAAAGAAACAGTACACTAGAGGAATCTATCCCTGAACACCGCAACACCATGGGAAAACAACGCAGATCCCCACCCAGCTCGAAGAACAGATGAAGGAATTGACCGTGAAGAAGCAAAAAAGAATACAGATATGCATGATCACTCTGACGATGAACTTAGAGAGGAAATTGGTAGGATGTTTAAGGAGCTCAACGAAAAAAATTGTGCAGATGTCCAATAAAATACAGGAGAACATAAACGAAGCAGTTGAAAGGGCAGTCAATAAACTACAGGAGGAAATGAGAGCAGAAATGAGAACCATGCAAAGAGAAATATTATCACTTAAAAACTCAGTAGATGAAATGAAAAACACAATCCGGGGCTCTCAACAGTAGGATGACAGCAGTGGAAGAGAGAATCAGTGAGACTGAAGATGAGCTGCAGAAAGCACTCAGAGAACTACATAAGATGGAAAAAGATCGGAAAATGGATCAGCAACGGAACAGAGAACAATGGGATGAAGCCAGGCTGAACAACATAAGAATCATCGGAGTCCCAGAGGGACAGGAAAGTAACCCCCAAGGAAATTAAAACAGTTAAAAACATCCTGGCTGAAAAGTTCCCGAGTTAAAGGATGAAGGCATCCAGATCCAAGAAGCCCAACGCACCAGCAAGAAGAGATCCCAATAGAAAGACCCCAAGACACATCCTAGTCAAAAGTAATGGATGCCATAGACAGAGACAGAATTCTTCAGGCAGCAAGATCAAAGAAGGAAATTGTGTACAAAGGAGCATCCATTCGACTTTCAGCAGACTTCTCAGAAGACACCCTCCAAGCCCGAAGGCAGTGGTGGGATATAGTAAAAAAAACTTAATGAAATGAACGCCTCAGCAAGAATTCTTTATCCAGCTAAACTCTCACTCAGATTTGAAGGACAGATATACAACTTCTTGGATAAACAACAGCTTAGGAACTTTGTAAAAATCAAAACCAACCTTAAAAAGAAGGACTGAATGATCTACTATAAGACGAGACATAACCCAAAAGAACAACCAACCTATACAGAAAGATGGCACAAAATCCCATGACAATAATATCTCTCAATGTCAACGGTCTAAATGCACCAGTTAAGAGACACAGAGTGGCAAAATGGATCCACAAAATTGAATCCGACATTCTGCTGCCTTCAAGAAACACACCTGAACAATCAGAGCAAAGACAGGCTCAAAATAAAAAGGCTGGAAAACAATCCTTCATTCAAACAACCCATCCAAAAGGCTGGGGTAGCCATACTGGTATCTGACAACATAGACTTCAGGCTGAAGAAGGTCAGAAGGGACAGTGAAGGTCACTTGTTAATAGTCAAGGGATGCATATATCAGGGAAGAAATCACGCTATTAAACATATATGCACCCAACGAGGGGCCAGCAAAATACCTAAAACAACTACTAATAGACTTCAAAGAAGACATTGACAGCAACACAATTGTAGTTGGAGACTTCAACACTGCTCTATCAACCCTGGATAGATCAACAAGATTGAAACTTACCAAGGAAATACTGGCCCTAAAAAGAGGAGATGGAAGAAAGAGGGCTGGTAGACATATACAGGACATTTCATCCCCAAAAAGCTGAATACACTTTCTTCTCCAGTGCACATGGAACATACTCAAAAATAGATCACATGCTGAGCCATAAATCATACCTCCATAAAATCAAGAAGATAGAAATTGTGCCAACTATTTTTTCAGACCATGAGGCACTGAAAATAGAAGTTAATTGTACACAAAAATGGAGACCATAACCAAGTACCTGGAAACTAAACAGCTCACTGCTGAACAACCAGCAAGTCAAAAAGAAATCAAAGAGGAAATCCAAAGATTCCTTGAAACAAATGAGACTGAAGACACGAATTACCAGAACTTGTGGGATACAGCAAAAGCAGTGTTAAGAGGCAAGTTCATAGCTCTTCAGGCATTCATCAGAAAAGAAGAAAAAGGCCATCATAAACAGTCCGGCTTCACAACTTAAGATCTTAGAGAGTGATCAACAAAAGGAGCCCAACCCAAGCAGAAAGAAAAGAAACAATAAAACTTAGAGCAGAAATCAATGAGATGGAATGTCAAAAAACAATCCAGAAGATCAACAAAACCAAAAGCTGGTTCTTTGAAAAAATAAACAAGATTGACAAACCACTTGCAAGACTTGTAAGAAAAGGAAAAGAGAGAACCCAAATAAATAGAATCAGAAATGAAAATGGGGACATCACAACTGAAAACACAGAAATTCAAAAGATCATCAGAGATTACTATGAGAGCCTGTATGCCACGAAACAAGAGAACCTAGAAGAAATGGACAAATTCCTGAATTCCTATAGCTTCCCAAGTCTGCAACAAGAAGATTTGGAATACCTCAACAAACCTATCTCCATCGAGGAAATAGAATCGGTAATCAAAAGTCTCCCCAAACACAAAAGCCCAGGCCCAGATGGATTCACCAGTGAATTCCTACAAAACCTTTAAAGAGGACCTACTCTCAATTCTTTTTAAGCTCTTCCGGCAAATTGAAGAAACAGAAATACTCCCAAATAGCTTTTACGAGGCACATATCACCCTGATACCCAAAGCAGACAAAGATGTCACAAAAAGGAAAACTACAGACCAATCTCCCTGATGAATACAGATGCTAAGATCTTCAACAAAATACTAGCAAATAGAATCCAAAGAGTCATCAAAAAGATTGTACACCATGACCAAGTGGGATTCATCCCGGGAATGCAAGGATGGTTCAACATCCGCAAGTCAATCAACATAATACATCATATCAACAAAAAGAAAAATAAAAACCATATGATCATATCAATAGATGCAGAGAAGGCATTTGACAAGATTCAACACCCGTTCATGATGAAAGCTCTCCGTAAAATGGGGATTGAAGGAACCTTCCTCAAGATAATCCAGGCCATCTACTACAAGCCCACAGCGAAGCATCATTCTCAATGGGGAAAAACCTGAAAGCCTTCCCCTTAAGATCAGGGACAAGACAAGGCTGCCCACTCACCACTTCTATTCAATATAGTACTGGAAGTACTTGCCATAGCAATCAGGGGAAGAAAAAAAGACATATAAGGGCATCCAGATAGGAAGGGAAGAAGCCAAGTTATCACTATTTGCAGATGACATGATATTATACCTGGAAAACCCAAAACTCTCTACCAAGAGGCTCCCTAGAAATAATACATTCTTATAGTAGAGTAGCAGGGTACAAAATCAATACCCAAAAGTCAATGGCCTTCCTATATGCAAACAGCGAAAGAGAAGAAAGGGACATTAAAGAAACTATCCCATTCACAATTGCACACAGAAAATCAAATACCTAGGAATCAGTTTGACAAAGAATGTAAAGGATCTCTACAAAGAAAACTACAAACGTTACTTCAGGAAATAAAGAAGACCTAGAGGAAATGGAGACACATTCCCTGCTCATGGATTGGAAGGATTAACATTATCAAAATGGTAATACTCCCTAGAGCTTTATACAGATTCAATGCGGTCCCTATAAAGATACCCATGATGTTCTTCAAAGAAATTGAACAAACACTCCTGAAATTTGTATGGAATAATAAAACCCCACGAATAGCTAAAGCAATCCTTGGGAAAAAGAAGATGGGAGGTATCACTTTCCCAACCTCAAGCTCTACTACAGAGCAGTTGTAATTAAGACAGTGTGGTATTGGTATAGAGACAGACCCGTAGACCTATGGAATAGAACTGAAGTATCCTGAAAAAGCACTCACAAATATACAACCACTTAATCTTCGATAAAGGAGCAAAAAAATATTAAGTGGAGCAAAGAAAGCCTCTTCAACAAATGGTGCTGGGAAAACTGGGCAGCTACATGTAAAAAAATGAACTTAGACCTCCTTCTAACGCCATGCACAAAAGTCAGATCAAAATGGATTTCTAGATCTCGATATCAGACATGAATCTATAAGGTACATCGAAGAAAACATAGGAGAACGCTCTATGACATCAAACAGAAAAGTATCTTTTAAAGAAACACACCACTGACCAAGCAAATGGAAGCAATGATAAACAAATGGGATTATATAAAATTGAAAGCTTCTGCACCTCCCCCCAAAAGAAACGGTGACCAAGATACAAAGACAATCCACAGAGTGGGAAAGGATATTCACCCAATACCCATCTGACAAGGGTTAATATCCAGGATATATCAGGCACTGGTAGCACTCCACAAAGAAGAAAACAGCCAACCCCATCAAAAAATGGGGGAGAAAGAATGAACAGAAGCTTCCAAAAGAAGAAATTCGAATGGCCAAAAAGGGCATATGAAAAAGTGCTCTTCACTCTTTAATCATCAGGGAGATGCAAATCAAAACAACAAATGAGGTACCATCTCACCCCACAGAGACTGGCCCCCATCCAAAACAGCAAGAACAACCGGTGCTGGTGTGAGATGTGGGAGAAAAAGGGACTCTCATCCACTGTTGGTGGGAGTGCCGACTGGTCAAGCCC